>CAEMYA010002140.1:3768304-3797797 GCA_903131615.1 Diplodus sargus | reverse complement strand
TAAGCCTCATGTGCTAGCAGTGTAAACACCAACACTCTCCTAATTCTCCAAGCTTCTAGCCCGGACCACAACATGCATGGCTAACTGAGCTAAATAGGTAACAGCAGCTTTAGTAAGCAGCAGTTAGCGGATACTCAGGTGATATGTGTGTCTATATACAGTGTCTTGAAGACGTTTCTCCTCTTATCCAAGAGGCTCCTTCAGTTCTAACTAACTGGAGGGGAGTCGCAGGCTTTTAAACTCTGAGTGGGAGTGTCCTTACAGGGTCGTTAAGGACACGCGTGAGCTCAGAGTCGTTTAACAGTAACAGTATGTGATGTTTTTACAAGTGCGTTCTCCACGCACCAATGCGCTAACAAAAGCAAAGAAACTAAAGACTGCACGCTAGCAAACATTGGTGGAAACAATGCATGATAACATGTTCCAAAGAGGGACTTTGCAAATGTTTTATGAGGAAGGAAATGCATTCAACGCATTTGTCAGGCCTCAACGAGTCGCGTAATGAGTTTGGGTGAGAAATTCTGACTGTAAACAGAATCTCCACAGCAACTGTCCAAACTTCATTCTGAGAGGTAAACATCCAGACAATTGCTTTCTTCAACGATGACTAATGCAATGCTGCCGCGAAGGATGGCAATAACAAGACAACAACACCGTAATTAAATAATTAATATATATATCTACATATTCATTTCATTTTTTTTTTTCTTTTTTCGACTCAATCCCGCAAAAATCTTCCTGCTGCCATAAATACTTACTCTGTCTTCTGTCGAAAACAGTCCCCGATAAATTCACCATTTACTCCTGTTTGACTTACATTTGCTTTGGTTGATGGTTGCTGGTTTTGAAAATGACTTTCAGTCTTTTTTTTTTTTTAGATAAAAATATATATTTGTGACATGTTTTAAAGATTCGTGTTCCCAGCATGAAGCGCAGATGGGCTCTGAGCTAAGTGCAACACACAGGGGAGCTGCGGCTCCCTTGGTATTTGTTAAAAATTAGATTAAATTAATGTCAGCTGCATCTTTTTTTCCTACAGCTTTTTGAATAATTTCGTGACTGCTCTATTGGTCATATTTTCATTAATAAATGATTTACTTTCCTGACTAATTTAGTTTCCCGTATTTATCCGATTATACTTTTAAATTCTCTGCTCTTTGCTTGCCCCGCTCTGTTAATAAATGAACTAAACTTTAGTTGACAGTGTTTGTGTGGTTTAAAGTTTATTGCGGCCTTTTTTGCATCAGTCAGAGCTGAGATACAGTACATCCTGATTTGTGCTGCTCTAAAGTGTTGAGGAGATGGTAAACAAATTAATCTGCTCTCATCCAGAGTTATGCAACTCATCGTGCCTCGCAGTCCATTATATCAGTCCACTGTATCAAGAAGTAGACTTAATGGAGGGGAAAAATGTGCGCGCATACTTTAAATGAAGCCTCCAGCCTTAATTGCTCCTCTGTGCCTCGTGCACCTGATGGCAAAAATGATGTCTTCGGAGAAGGAGAGGAAAACATTTGGTCCATAAAACCTGACGTACAAAAGCTGATATATTCTGGGCGACCTGCCAACATGGATATTGATGAAGTACGTAACTATGACCTCTGTTACCTTGAAAATATGGCCTAACTGACCCAGTTTTTACAGACGTACGCATTAATATCCAGAGATTCAGGATGATAAAGGTCTGGGGGAGAGGGCTAGCGCAATATTTCACAGTAATTATATTCTGAAAATTCCCTCTAATTAAGTTGATATAATTAAACTGTCCGATGAGCCTTCAGCTCTTGTTCTTTTTCCACTGCTTGATCATCATTTTTTGAGCCTCAGACAAGCGCGGGTGTGATTTCAGTATCCACACAGAACGGAACGCCGAACAAGGCAGGGCGGAGAGAAATCCAGGTGAATAAATAAAAGATGAAGACGCCCAGGGAGAACACAACCTCTCGCTCACTCTCTGTTAGATATCAGTCTGTGGTGTTCGGAGGAGTCATTCCGTGATGTAATTCGTCACTCTGACGTACTCACTTTTCCAAAAAACCTGTCATGTAATAGTTGTGACATAGAGTCCTTTGACTGTACCAGTGTTTCAGATTGCTGGAGATTTGTGTGCAGCTTTGAAATTACTCGATAGCAGCGCTTTGTCTTTCCCCAGGGAGATGCCTATAGAATGAATCAACAATATGGATTCAGGAAGACTGTAAAATTTGTTTTTGAAAGACAGCTGAAAGATGTTTTGTAGCTTTTTCTTGGGAGAACGCGTCCTGCTTAACAATGCCTATAAAGTCTGTTCAAAACAGGGCCAGCGCATTTCACGTCATCGCTCAACACCATCAGCGCACACGTAGGGCCGATAGTGTCACATTTCTTTAGCTGGCATGTTTTCCCCCGCTTTCAGTACATCAAATTGAAATACACAGCATGCCGCACTTGCATTCACAAACGCGTCTGCCGTCTTTGTTGTGACTCTGTTATCTCTTGCTGCTGGAGGGGGGCGGCATGCAGAATGTAAATTTCCGCCTTTACATTTTTTCATTTAGTGGATCAGATATAAAGCAGATGCGATGTAAATCTGTAAGTGACTGGATGTTGTTGCTGTTTAAATCTGATGAACTGGACCACCTGGAACAATATCCTCCCAGTTTAAAGTTTCAATCATTGAAATGTTTTTATATCAACAATGGATCAAATGTGCAACAGAGAATTAGCGGCTCGATTCCATTTCGAATTTCATACCCCTACCCCTTATTTCCGAAAGCCCCCTTGCACCTCAGAACAGAGTTACAAGGGTCAGTGGTTGAGAACTCCTCTATGGGAAAACCCTTCAAGACCCTCGCATGCATCAGTTGTCGCTGATTGACCTTCATGAACGTGACTGGACTTTTCCAACTTGCATTTGTATTCAGCTGTGGTGATTTCTCTTGCATTACTGTGGCAATCCTGGTAGTATCACAGTGCTATTTGCCATTTATCTGATGGAGACAGGACAGCATGGAAGATTGCAATTTTTTTAGAAGTTCACGCTATAGATCAAGTCATTAAATATAAAAAAAGAAAACTATAATAACATTAGCAACCCCTGCTCCTACCCTGTCAGCGCTGATATTAGAAGAGTGGTACCAAGCGAAGGGACTTCGCTGCTGGACTTCAGTTACATTTTGTGTGTCATGTGCTATCGCAGGGGAGGAAATACGTCGAAATGGGGCAATGCGCAAATGAACAATAACAATGTCACCCAGAATCATGGCACTTAGATGGTCCACTCCTCGTTCACTCGGTTCGTTCACAGCTGACATGGGGTCATTGCTGCTTGTGGTTCAGATCCGGCAAACAGGAGTTGACCGCCCCCGTGCCATCATTATCTAGCCAAAGTATTTGCATGAGCGTATTTGCCGTGGGCCAGATCTGGGACACAAAAAGATTTACGATGCCACTCAAAGTTTACCAGATGCTTGCGGTGCTGGAGCGTGGATACCCAACCTGACAAAATGAAAAGTTATATTCCCACGGTGTTCCTTTCTTTCCCCCTCTCTTTTGAAATGTGCATTGCCTCTAAACTTCATCTTCTTAACAATAAAAGATGCAGTCAATACATCTGCCTCTTCAAACAACATTAAAAGAAACTCTCGCTCTCTCCACTTCTCGCTACCTAAACCCAAGAATGAATTCCACATGAGCTGCACAGTTCTGAACCCACTAATTGGTAAACTCTAACTTCTGAGCAAAAAACCCCAAAAGATATCTGTAATTACAATCTATAGTTGACTCAAATGCTCATTTTGAGCTAAAACTGCTTTCAAAGACAAGAGAATGAGTTTCGTGTTTTCTCCTCCGTTTTCTGAGGAAGATAATTATGCGTAGGCTGTCAGATAGCGGAGAGGTTTTCCCAAACAAAGGAGAAAAAGTTTGGGGAGGATTCCAAATCCTCTTTACAAAGTTGAGCCTCAATCTGTTTGTTTTAGCAGCCGACAGCAGCTTCTGACGCAGGAGGTGCGTTCAAAGGCGTTCCTAAACACCTTCTACTGAACGTGCCCAAACTCTCACGGATTCCTCTGTAGCTGTGGACTCGCGTTTGGTTTATTCGGTCGCTGCTCCTCGCCAAACAAACACACCATCCTAATTTTTCAATAAGTTCTCCAAACATTGATCCCCCACGCTGAGAAAACATTTGAGCTACCGAGAAGAGGATCCGTGCAGACACAGCGGCTGAGCAGCAACAGTGTCCGGGCGGCTGATGAGAGCTGTCCTCCTGTCAGGTTTTAGAGCCAGTGGAAGTGCTGAGACTGCAGCTGCTGCTCCATCAATAAAAGCAGCGCTGCTACACGCGCAGACAACCCCGTCAAAAACCAGAAAACCTGCATATACTGTAGACGCACACACATACACATGACTGAGACGGATCTAGGGAGGGTAAGACTGACCTTGAAGACACACAAACACAACTTAATTCTGTTTTAATTTTAATATATGTGGCGGACCCTGCCACCCTTCCAGCTTCAAACAGAGCTCTGGGGACCTCTCTTTCCTCTGAGAGCAGCTTGTTTGTTCATTTATATCATTTGGAGGTGGATAAATTGCACTGATTATCCACGTAAGCTCTGAACTAATCTCTTACAGTGGGTAGGTGAGAAGATCAATACTATTCTCATGAATGTACTCTAAATATGAAGCGAGAGCCAGCAGCTGGTTGTCTTAGCTTAGCATAAAGACAGTACGTAGAGGGAAACAGCTAGCCAGCACTGTCCAAGGTTATGAAATCCACCTCTTACCAGATTTTTTCATCTTTTAATTTGGCATTTGTCTGATGTGTAACAGGTCAAACCACGACATACAGTAGCAATCTGCACCGTCAGCTTATTTGACATCATGTACCACTCACCAGCTATCAACAGTAGGCAAGTGGCTGCACAGGACCAGAGAAAATACCCCAAATAAAAGCAAATGAAGCAGTTCATCCTCCTTGTTTATTCAGTTCTGGAAAAAAAAAATGTTCCTGGGCCCCTTTATTTTAATGATGAAATGATTTAATCCGGATGAAAGTTAGCACTTTTCAACACAATTCATCACTTTAGTCAGGGTGACCGTGTATCTCTGCTGCAGGCTGTGTTTAATAGATTGCTGGAAACAGTGTGAGCGCGATGATTTCAGAGACAAACCTGCGCTAAGAGACAGCTGCAGCTCTTGGCAGTGACAGATCCCACCAGTGGCTTTTACATTCTTTTGCTAACATCACTTTTTTTTTTTTTTACAATATTAAAATCACCAAAACTTTGGGAAAGTGCTGTGCTGTGTGTCCCTTTTTCACCAACATGTCTCAAAGATAGAGCCTCTCTGGAGGCGGGAAGAGTCAAACTAATGTGACTGATGGAGTTAAACCAGTAAAATGTGAGATGTAAGAGGACAGGTTGTCAAAGGTTTACCGTGACATTTTCGGAAAAGCACTTAGGGCTGTAATGGTAAGATAAAGGGTGTGTAAACCTTCTCTGAATGTGCTAATGTCCCTCGATAACCTGACTGCTCCTCAATCAGCCTCTCTCTCTCTTCCTCCCCCTCTCTGGAAATATGAAAAATCTCAGTTTTTCAAAAATCTGACAGTGCCTGAAGCTGTTAATGGTTAATGGCATAAATTACCACGACTGTCAGTTTACAACATGATGTTGTGGGAATAAACCTTAATTATCCAACGGCTACGTTAAAGAGTGCTAAGGAGGAGTCCTATGTTCTCTGTATGCATAGCTGGATACCAACTTGATGCTCTTTTATAGCATGTTTCAGATGTCATAATTGATTATAAATGATTCATCCATCAATACTACATTTCTCCTGTAACAGATTTTGCATAAAACAACAGTGATTTATTAAGAGAGGTGGACACAAGAAATAAGACAACCAAAAGCTTAAGGATGAACGCCAGCTGTGAAAAGGGACAGAGTGAAGGGCTGACAGCCGTCGGGTTATTTACTCTGGCAGCCAGAACAGGTGAGCTGAGTCCAGCTGATGACCCTGCTCCACCCACCGAGCTCCAAGCAGGAGAGGCCTGCTCAGGGGTCGTCACAATGGGCTACGCTAGTACCAGCTGTACTCTCTTGATCTGTCTTCTCTCCGACATCGACTTGACACACGTACACACACACACACACACACACACCGCTGAGGTGCCCACATTGCGCTACCTCCTCTCACTCGAGGTTCTTTTGTCTTCCCGTCACTCGTCTCATTCGCTCTGGTTTGTTATGGTGTTGATAGAGTGCAGAGCCTCCGTGACAGGTTTTGTTTGACAAAGCAAAGAGCTGTTTGGAAATACATTTGAGGCAAAGGGACAAGGAAGAGCCATCTGCAATGCTACAGAGCAGTGCGGACGAAAGGTGCTAACGCTAACAAGTTTAGCACAGCACCTGAGGACCAACATGCTGACCTCTATGAAGAGTTCTGAGGTAAGTGACAGCAGCCACTTCAACATCACTCAAGTGTTAAACAATATGGCCCAGTAAACCGTTGTTGACAACCGTGTCCTGTTGTTGGGTCAGACAGCCAGTTGTAATGCTCAGGGCTAAGCTAAGCTAGGCCGGAGCTATGAGGCCTGAGGAATCTCAGACAGCGCAGTTTCCATTGACAGAAAAAAACTCTTAACTACAAAAGTACAACAGTGCAAGTGCATTACATTTTGATTAAAATCATATTTTATGCCCTTGTGTTATTTCTAGTTTTCTTTGTGGTATCAAAAATGTTATTAAATATAGATATTTTGCTAAGTATTGTATGAAAGTTAAAAATTCTAGTATCATGCCAACACTAAATTACAAGATTGAAACTGAGAATAAAACAAGTGAAGCTAAAATCTGGAGAATTTACTACATGGAGCCCTGTTTTAGCTAGTTTTAACACTCACTGGGGGCTACGTGAAAGCTACATAACCCCTTAACGAATCTCCCGTGTATGTACTGTAAATATGAAGCTAGAGCCAGCGCTGTCAAAGGTTACGCAATCCACCTCTTATTAGATTTTTTAACTTTTAATGTTGCAACCTTGCAACTAACTGTGGCGCTGTCTGATGTGCATCATGTCAAACCATGACATACAATAGTAATCTGAACCTTGGTTGACATCATGTACCACTCACCAGCTATCAACAGTAGGCAAATGGCTGCACAGCACCAGAGAAAATACCCAAAATAAAAGCAAATTAAGCAGTTCATCCTCCAAAACATTACAGTATTCCACAGAGACAGAAACAGCCCATTGCCCCACTGTTCCTGGTATTTTTTACTGTGGCTTAATATGCTCGGTAATGATGGAGCATCTAAAATGTGTTCCTTCAGGCATGACTGGGAGTAATGGGCCCTCCAGTCACTACTGTTTATCTTCCTGGACAGTTGATGGCCCTCCAATGTGTCATTACGCTAACTAGGTATAGCCTGGCTGCCTGTGTGTGTGGGGGTGCGCTGTATTTGTGTGGGTGTGCGTGTGTGTGTATGAGAGAGAGAGAGAGAGAGAGGCAGAGAGTGAGGGAGAGCATCTGTACGAGTGTGTGCAGATCTTTGCACCGTGACACGGACTCAAAACCACTGTTGAATTCCCAAACAGTTACGAACACTTATGATTTATATGCATGTTAAATCTCACACACACACACACACAGACAAACACACACACACGGATATGCAATGACGGACAAATAGTACAACGTTACTCATTAGGATCAAATCACGCACATGTGACATCACGCACGCACACACACAGATAATGGTGTTCGGATCGAGCTGAGCCGGGCTGTTTTACATTCTGCAGAGTGTGTGTGTGTGTGTGTGCTGGAGTGTATCCACCTGTTACAGATCGGGTGTCTCCAGCACCCTGAGACCGGTGACAGGCCGGTGATAAACAACCACACACACAGAGACACACACGCACGCACACACAACAGTGGGATACACACACACAAACAAACACATATACACATACACAGGTGCAACAAATACACTCACAGTACAGTAAGAGACACAACCACACACACAGAGAGTCACTGAAAAACATGCGCACACGCATCAGACGCACACGTGGAGTGAGCGATCGACCTTTTAGCTCCCCCCGTCTCCATCATCCACGGGAGGGAGGGTCGGAGAGGCTGGGAGGCCAGACAGGGAAGTGACAAGCCCAGCCATGTGAATACTCTCCGCCATCTTAGCACTCCTCTCTCCTCGCAGATCCCATCTCCTTTACATTTTCTGACTAAGAGAGCTGTCTTTAAAGTGGTAATCCGCAAAAAGATTTTTTATTTTTTTTCCCACTCCATCCGAGTTGCTAAGTGCTCATTAGTGTTCCTGCGCCACACTTACCAGAGATCATCTGTCAATCACACAGCGCGCTCCGCTTCTGTTGATGAAGTTTGGGTTTCCGTAGCGACTGCTCTTTCATTTGTCTTCCCCAGTCGTGGTGGCTGTCACTGCTCATGTCAACTACCTACAGCACCACTCTTTCTGCTTACTCCGAGCAAACCTGAAACACAAGGCGCATCAGATTTCTGCCGGGAATCAAAAGCGCAAGAGTTAAGAACAGGTGGAGAATGTTTTCAGGAAGTTTTCAGAAAGCACTCAAGTCGTTTCATTAGAAGTATCGCTGTTACGCATATAATCAATACCTCCCCCTCATGTGTCAGAAGGCATCGGTTTTTTTTTCACTCCATTTCTTTCTTTCAAAAGTCATTCGGAGCGAATGTTAAGCAGAAGCCTTCAGCGGCGCGCCCATTGTGTAGCTTCAAAGGTTCAGCCAGCCTGCCCTCGATCTAAGTTCAGAGCCAAGAGGTTGGGCAGAAGGGATTTTTCACCCTTAAATTGTGTTTTCATGTGTCAAACACTCAGCCTCCATTGCCAGGAATTCCAGCAGGAAAAAGTGCTGATTCACATTTTTCAAAGAGAACAGAGCTCGCACCGATGACAGTGTGATAAACAACATCACCACAAAAATGAAGAAATGTTTGTGAAAACTCCTCAGAGTTGGACAACTTTACGCATTTCTCCACAATATTCACTCAAGGTATTCACTGCATTTGATCCTCGATACATTTGATACAAAAACATAATTTCAAACTAATTTACATTAGTTTTTTGATATGTTTGTTCTCACTGTGGTAAATTGTAAAGGTTGGCTTTAAAGTCAGGTAGTGCATAACTTTCAAATGACCAAGTAGACGATTATGTTTTAACAACGTGATGTTATTTGTCTTCTTCACTTTGGAATTTTGTGGTAATCACTTTCCTTATGTGGTGGGGTAGACCCCCCTTAGTAAGGAGCAAGGTGTAGTGCTGGTGCTGGAATGGTGCCGGAGTTGAGTCAAGGCTGGAATGCAGCCTCCACACTGCCTCTGTGTAGTTTGCCGCTCCACAAATGGCCTCAGCCATTTTTTTTTGTGTGGCTGGACTGAATTTAAATACAAGTACACTGATTCTTTTATTTCCCAACCAATCTGCAAGGTGCAAAGGTTTCTTGGGGATGGAAGTCCCCAGGTGGCATTGTTTGGCTTCTCCCTGGATTTGTTTCCCACCCTTGGTGCCTCTTTCAGTAAAGTAGCTTTAAAATGTGAATTACTGCAATTGTACAGCGCTGCAGTTGTAACAAAGTTATTTTAAAGGATGCATCAACATTGGAAATCACACCAGACCAGTGGATGCACTAAACTATGACTGTGTCATTGTTTCTTAGGGCCACCAGACCAGCAGAAAGCTCTACCCATCATAAGAGAATCTACTTTGTTGCCATTGCAAGACAGCCAAGTTGACAGAGGAAATGGGATGTTGGATGATTCCTTTAAACCAGCTTTTTAGAAGGACACTTTTTGAAATGTATCTGCAATAGCTTCACATGGCAAACACAGTGTGATTAAGGCAGGTCTGGCAAATTAACCATGGGTAGGTTTGAGGGAAGGAAAGAGTTGAGAGAAGTAGCAGTGACAGTGATGCTAAAACCCAGTCACCCGGATGAGAGTCTAAAGTGGTACATGCCTGTCAACAGCCCGGACCTCCACACCCTTACTTTCCACTTGACTTCATAGAGGGCAAACTCCTTCCTGCACTGGAACTCAACACTTGCACTGAGAGGAAATGATTCCTACAGTTACTGGGCTGGACAAGAAACTTTTGTCTCTGTTCGTGCTGTCATGCATTTGTACTTAAATGTACTACCTGAGAGCTGGTTATGAAAATAATTTCAATGTAATATTTAGTTTGTTTGATATTGTTATACTTGCTTTTAGAGCCTGTGAAGCATTCTGATGAAGTCATAATTAAACCTATTTATGACAGACTGAGGATGAACTGAAGGGTCTCACAGCCTGAGGAAAGAGGCTCTTCTGTAGCCTGGTGGTACACTACAATTTCCTGCGGGCAGATCTGACTTCGCAAAATTGATGTCACTGCTCTAACTTAAGTTGCTTTTAAAGCAAGATTATATAGTGTGATGACCCTGTCCAGTTTGTATTTTAACCCATTTCTTTGCAAGTAATTGAGGAGATATGTCAGGCCTCACCTGAAACTAATCCACATCAGGGCTCCTCCCTAGTATAAACTTGCTATCAAGTCATCTGTCTCTCTCTCCTTCCCAGCATGCAGGGCTTTTGTTTTATGTAGAAACAGTAGAAATTGACATTTTGTGTGATTTGGAGCCCCCTTAAGTTTCTGAGTGCAACAAAGCTGTCGTAGATATAAATCCAAAGGTCTGTAACAATTTGCCAGACGTAATGTAGATGATAACTACAAACAAAACTCATGTCATAGCAGTGTTATGTGTTAAACTTTACCTTGAAGCAAACATGTAAGACTGTAATCCCTCTCACTGAAGTCACACAGTGCAGAAACAAGTGATGAGGGCGCGCTGAGTGGCTGAGACGGAGACCATTCAGCCTGTTGCAAGTCACTGTACCATCAACATGATTCTGAAGCTGTTTTAAGGTGAAAAAGTTCCATAATGCTGCTTTAAAAGTTGACATACAAAATGTTTATCATATTACTATAGAAAATAATGGCATGTATAAAATATCATATTAAACATTTAACTATATAGCAGTTTTAGTTTAGTTTAAAAGAGGTCCTCCTCCAACTACAACAGTAAAATGCATCTTACACATTAAAATGCAGTAAATTAGACTCATGGGGGCGATTTTACAGCTTTTTTTAATGCAGGCCTACGCTCTTAGTGTGGTTTTGTTACCTTTACTTAAGGATCTGAACACTTCTTCTACCACTGTGGAGGAAAAGCGCCATCGCCCTCTTTAGTGCCATTAAACAATCTAGTAATTCCCTTTTAATCTAACACAGCGGCACATAATCAGCTGCCCCTCTAATGATGGTCTTGTTGAATCACAGTAATTATAGGCCACTGTTTTCTCAGACATGGTAATGGCTTTATTGATGTCCAGATGTCACGTGTGGCCCCTTTCAAAAGATTGGAAAAAAAAAATCCTAAACCAATGATAACGCCTCTACGTTATTTTCCTGTGGTGTAATAAAATAAAATGTGTCCGAAGTCCGGGCATACTTTTTTCTCCATCCCCCCCCCCCACATCTCCAGAGACCATAAAACTGCTCTATATAATTGTCAATCTTTTTTTTTTTTTTTAATATCGAACCAATATCCTCTGCCTCCATCCGTCTATTGTGAGTCAGTGGAGCAGCGATGGACTCTTGTGGGATCTCTTTACTGCGAGCAGTCAGTCAGTCATCAGTGGGCAGAGTATGAACACATATATCGGGGAGGGGGAGGGGCGAGGACGGCCGCAGAGAGGACCTGTCCTGTCAGAGCATGACGCGGGTATATAGATACATCACAGCAGGGCCCGTGTGGACTGCAGGAGACTGTATGTGTGTGTGTGTGTGTGTGTGTGTGCAGATGTGTAACCAGACATTCTCTATGTTGAAATGTATGTGATTTTAAGTGTCTTTTTTTGCTCATACAATTGTGTGTGTGTGTGTGTGTGTGTGTGCGTGTGTGTGTGCCGATGTGCTTGTTTGTGTGTGTGGCCTGGAAAATTATCTGGTCATTCATCACTGCCTGAGCAGCCGAGGCTAAAGACCATCCATCTTCCCCCCTTTCACAGCCAAGGCTGACACTCAAGGTGTTTGTATGACTTAATGTTCCTCTCTGCAGGATTTTGGAGCGGAGTGCACACTGCTCCGAGTGTGTTTTCCCAGCTTCTGTGTGTGTGTGTGATTCTCCCTTTGTTTACCTGCCTGTCTGTGTGTGTGTGTGTGTGGATGTTTAACTGCTGCAGCAATGTTTGGGTGTCGAACACCACTTTAAATCAGGATCTGCATAAACATATAGAGCAGAGGTTGCGGTGAGGCGCAGTGTCACATTTTCATTTTATTCTCCAACTGATTTGAACGTACATTTATTACATGCATGTGTAATTCCTAGGAGCTCGTCCTCGTGTTTACCTTTTAACATACAGCCGTGTCAAACTGTTTGCTGGGGAGTATTGGCAAACACAAAAGCCCACCACTCTTATTGACCGCCTCGGGCTATGACCTTAGAACAGTCCGTGCACTTGCTTATTTCCTCCTCGCCCATGTGTGAGCGAGTGCTTACAGTTGCAGGCCTTTCTCATTCTCCCGCTAAAGGTCAGCCGTCAGACGGTATTGAGCAGCGCTAAAGGTGAAAGAAATGTGAAATATGTTAAATGATAAACTATGGAGCAGCACGATCCCATCCTCCAGCTGCCAAAGCCGAGATTCCCTGGGATGAGATTTCTTTCCGGTGACGCATGAGTGACCGGTGGATAACGCTCACACGGGTTACTGTGGAGACATTAGTGCATCTCACAGCAGGTTTACAAGCAACGGATGTTTGTTCTGGTCACATTTTCATTGTCCCATAGGAAGAAATGTCTTTTTTTGCAGCAGGGTGGCGTAATAACACAAGACGATAATAACACAAAAACACAAGTGAAGAAATACTTATACAGAATATAGATGAAAGAATACGATAAAAAGATCCTGCGATAACACGTCAACAATAAGAATAAGCACTTTATGGTGCATTAGAATCAAGTGAATGTTTATCGGCCATGGGATAAAAGAAAACTTGCAGCTAAATTTCCAGACATCTAAAATAAGAGGTAACACCATTTCCCTTAAAAACATCTGACCTCCACAGAAAAATACAGACCTCTTGCATGCTGCCTCGCTGTGTTCATGTTCATGTACACTCATATTCTACAAGTCTGTCTGAGTTCTGAACAGTTCGTATTTAATCATCTCAACAAGAAATCAACCAACAGGAATCCTTTCAGAATAATGTTACAGTGGCTGCACCGTGCAGGCGGGGTCACGCACTAAATGCTTTAATATAAAACCAGTTACCAGGTTGTGCTCAGCCGATGCAGTCCAATCGGACCAAATAAAGTTTGATGTCCAGATTTTGACGACACTGTGTCAGAAAGTGGTCGATTTAGCTCTGGTCTTTTTCAAAACTATAGTAAGTGTTAGTGTTATGTAGTAACATATAGTATTTACTGTAAAACTCATACACATTAAATTGCGTTTGACGGTCTGTATGTACATTGTTAGTTGGTATGTCACATGTCTGGATCTGGTTGTAGAGGTTTTCCTTGGCTGAGCATTCTGTCCCGAAGGATACAGAACAGCAGATCCACTGACGCACATGCTGTCACTTCCATTAATCCTAACAGGGCTAACAGGTCAAGATTTCTATCACAGAATATGTGTTTGTTATTTAAAGCTTTATGAAGCAATTTTTGACCAGTGAGCAAGACCTCTCAGGTGAAACACAGGTGCATTAGGCCTCTAAATTCATTTCTGTTTCCTTACGTTCTTGCATAGACCAGTAAGTAAGCGTCACAGTGTGTGGCTATTACTGCCACACGAAATGATGTCGGAGGACATGACAGACTTAGTACTTCATCTAACATTGGTGTGCAGATGCTGTATGTAGTTCTGAAGCTGACTCTGAGTAACCCAAGCATAATTCCAATGTGCCCGTACTGTGTTGTATCTGTGCAAATGGCAGTAAACTCCATTCTGGACGAGAACAAGAAGGTCTGTCCCCAGTGGGGTTTGGATACTGCATTAGTATTTTTATTTTAAATTCTTTTGGCCACAATAATCGTGTAGTGAAAATCCGATCTTGTGACAGCCCTAGGTCGCATACTCTTTACTTATTGTATGGGTAACCTGTTAGAAAAAAAACTGCTGACAGTCAGCCGTGGCTCTCAAATTGGCAGGTAGTGTACCTTCAGCTTGAGATCTGAATGGGTCGAAGAAGTCTTTGTGAGCATTGCATTTTGACCCGTCGGACAGGAACAGTCAATATATTGATATGCTGGCTCACAAACTCTCAGTCAGTGCTCTCAACCCATGGTTTAATAGTTCACAGAGTATCACAAATGATGTGATTCTTGTTTTAAAGTTCACCAGTGTCATAGTTTGTGGCTATCTGCCTTTCGTTTTTTTCTATTTTTGGATTTCTGATTTCTTAGAGTTGGAGTTTTCAGCTTTTTGTAACTAACGGTGGGTACACACTACAGGATTTTTCAAACCTTCACAGATTAGGAGACCACAAACTTGATGATAACAAAAGACAGATCGCACAAGATCTCTCTCTGCTGATCTTATAGTGTGCGGTGTTCTCCGTAGTGCACACCACACAATAACCGATTCTTCAGCAGAGTATCAGGTTCTTCACGCTCAATATTACAAATATCGCGTGGTCAAACGTGACTTCAGTGTCAAGAAATACGGCGGACGAACCGAAAGATGCAGAGGTGGTTCTTTTAGGCCTATTACTGGCTGAAAAAAACAAAACCAAAACAAAACGACTATGGACAAAGTCATGGAGACGGCGAGAGAGTGGGCTGTATGCGTTACAGCGCGAGTTGGAGGTGAGTGAAAATTGTCACAAGTATTACAGATAGCTCCGAGAGCAGCGCTGTGCGCTCTGGCCCCCGGTACTGCGAGTCACCATGGCAACAGGTAAATAAAAGGCTCAGCTCGTGTCTTGATTGGCTGCACACTACAGGATTTCTAGTCGCAAATATTAAACATGTTCATTATTTCATTCATTTCATTTGCAAACATCAGATAATCGGGCCTTTGCTGGCTTTGATCGTACGGGGATTCCCGATTATGCGATTATCCTGTAGTGTGTATCCACCTTAATGCTCGCGTTTCGTTTAGTTCTTGTCTGCCTGTGTGTCCTGTGTTCGGGCCCCCTTTGTTTTACACTGACAATCACGTCATTTTGAACTCAGTGAATTACTGAAACATGCTCTCTGCTTCTTCCTGCTAACAACAGGCTACACGTCACACAGGAGACATGGAGCAACATGAGGTGTCCCATTGGAACGGTCTATCTTGAAACCGCAGCAAATGAAGGCCGCTGTTCACCGGTCCTTTAGCTCTGGTAAGATTCATAAAACTCCAGAGAAAAATGATGTGAAGCTTGCTAGTAGCTTAGCTTCCCTCACCATCTGGTAGTGTGTTGGGACTGTCTACTGTTTGGAAACAGGAACGTGGTGTGCACTCAGCTTCTATGGGCTCGTTTGCTGGAAATGACTCCCTGTGGTTTCGTATGGGCAAGCTAATAAGAGCCATGACATGGAGGACTGAATCAGCTAAAAGTTGAGTTTGTTCATTCTCACTCTCGACCAGATTTTATTAGACTGAGTCATTGCGTACAATGTTAATATCAAAAGTACAGGTTTGAACACCACATAAATGTCTCTCTGCCACATTTTTTTTTTCAACTGGAACCACGTGAAATGAAAAAAACATGAAATAAATGAAAATAACGTCCTGTAAAAAATGCATTGTGCAGCATCATTAATTTACTCTCAGGTCTAAAGAGGGTTTAGTTTGCTCACTAATGGAACATTATTTCCAGTGCAAACTGAAGAGTTACAGCTTAATCTTCCCTGCAGCAGAGTTATGCCCCAGTGAGCTTATAAATGAAATATGCCACCATGCCAAGCCACTGTGCCTCACGACCTTTCCCAAAACTCCCCAGCTCCCTGCTCCCTGCCTACCTCCAGCTATACACACACACACACACACACACACACACACACACACACACACACACACACACACACACACAAAGCTAAGCAAATGTCCACACACATGCTCTCACACACAGTCGAGCAGAGGGACTCGAGGCAGGCAAACAGCCAGACAAACACTCACATGTATACAACGTGCTCTACAAAGAGATTTTTTTTTTGTCTTCCTTTCTCTCCAGGCTCGACAAATAAACAGCGCTATGTCGCTCTTTGTATTCATGTGTCGACTTTTGTGTCAGCGTATGTTTTAATTTGAATGGATTTCAGGTGCCTCCATCGCCAAAGTCTGGCTCCCCTTCCTCTCCTTTGATCCAGCAGCTGACATTGAGGCTCTCCTCCTCCACTCCTGCTCTCCCTCGTCTTTTTTTCTCACTTTCTCTCAACCCTCAAGGGACGCCACAGTGTGTCATCTATCACTCTCCCCTTTCACTCCCGTTTCCCTCTTTGTTCTCACCCCCNNNNCCCCCCCCCCCCCTTTCCTCTACTCTGCTTCCATGTCAAAAACAGATCGGAAACCTCTACATTCTCTGGATCTTGCTGTGCAGTCCGGAGGCTAATATTGCTGCTGGCTCAGATATCCAGGGTTCAGGAGGTCGCTCCGCAGCCTCCTGGGCGCTGACCCGCCGAGATCCACAGCGTCTGGGGTTAAGTCTCACCAGCGTCTTATTTCATACTGTACAGATGAAACACTGATGCCACAGCGCAGTCCCACCCTCTTCATCCCCCTCACCATCGCCTGAAGCCTTCGACTCACTTCACGCCGGGTGGCAGACGCGGAAAAAGAGCAGTTGTCATGTGCTGTTTGAGAGCGTTTCATTCCAACAAGCTTCGTATCCGACGGAAAAAGACAGAACCTGTCAGACTTTCTAGAAACACAACTTGAAAAGAAATGTGACTCATACTTTCGTTAAGTTTAGCTTCATGTGATGATGAGGATTTCTCTCCTCATTATTATAATCAGTTTTTCGTGGTGGAGCTAATCTGATATTTAAACTGAGCCTTGTGGCTTCTCCTCTGCTAATGATGTTCTTTTTTGGCATGTTTCAGATGAAGGCAGGCCAGAGGTCATTGTATCACTATTTTGATCCTATTTTCTCACTTAAAATCAAATAAATTGAGATATTAAGACCAAATCCCAATTTCCCCCGGGCCCCTACCATTTAGCTCTACACCTCTGGTTAGCGCTCAAGTCTAGAGGCATTTGTCTTTCGCTTTTCTTGATCACGATCGGTGGTGGAAATGGGGGAAACAAGGGAGAACGCCGGTTTTGAAAATCTATTCAGTGTTTTGACAGGGTGATGACGTTGGTGTCGAAGAAATTAAGATGTGCATGTATTTTCGCTACTCCCAGCCCAGAGGAGGGATCGCTTTCTCTGTTGGACCTGTCATACGTGCAAGTGCGACACATTTTTTTGCATGAGGGCGGAAAAGACGAGAAATCTTTCTGAACAACTAGTGAGAGAGAATCACGTGAATACAGGCGGAGAAATACATATATGCCAACCTCAGGTGTGTAACTGAATTCACTGACCAAACGTCAGTTTATGATTAAAAGTAACCGTTAGTAGTTGGGCTATAAATATGAGTGTGTTCATACATCGACTCAGAAATGGATGTTGACAATTTGAGAGCACTCAAAGGATCCTCTGTGTGGAAGATCGTAATAAAATTGAAATTAGAAATAGAGAATTATAAGAAATCAAATTTAAAACATTGCTATTTTGCCACTTGGAATAATCAGGCCATAAACAGAGCAAATTAAAAAAGTCAAATTAAAAATGCAAAAGCTGAAATAGAAATGCTCAAACTTAAAGCATAAATTGAAAAGATAAAATGAAAATGAGCAATGGACAAATGTGAAACTTGTGCACTAGTTTACGGATGTCTCACTAGCTAACTAACCACTGTTGCTGATTTGTTCAGACAGTAATGCATTTTGATGTATTTCAATGTTGCCCTCTGCCCCTTGGATGGCATATGACACCCGAAATAACTGAAGTCAGTACCGTGCCTCTTACATCACTGCAGACTGGCACGGTAGGAGCACGGGTTGCTAATGTTAGCCTAAGAAGTACTGCAAGTGAACAGGTGAACCATGAAAACAATCAAGATATTTAAAGGAATTGTTTGACATTATATGTCTCATGTCTGTATGCTAAAATAAGTCAACAGCATTAGCTGTTTAGCTTAGCATAAAGACTGGAAACAATAAAATTAGCTTGGCTCTACCCAGAGTAACAGAAAAAAGCTGCATACCAGCACTTCTAAAGCGCTCCAATTAACACTACATATATAGATCATATCTCCTGATGCTAAGCTAGGCTAATTGCTTGGTGGCTCCAGCTTCATAGTTAGTATACAGGCATGACAGTGGAACAATCCTCCTCTTTAACTCTTTCCAAAATTCAAACTACATGTTTTAATTTTGTATTCTGTTATTTTTTGCATCTTTTAGTTCTTCTTATCTATGCTGACCTAATAGTTGAGCTCAATTTCAACTGACAAAATATGTTATAAGAATGAAAAAAAAGACTGTTTCTTGTCACAATCATTTTGTCGAATTTGTCGTCTCTCAGATGCACAACGCAGAGTCGTTTTTCAGCTCTCTTCTTCTCCAACTTCCTGCAGCTGAAGTAACCGCCTGCCTGATTGAATTATGATTTTCGTAACGACTTGAGGGAACATTAATGGTTTTTCATCTTGGCGTGAAATATCTCTCTATTGTTTGGGAAAATGGCTGCATTTTGTGACACCCTTTGATTAGTTTTCTTTATTAAATAATTGACAGTGAATGCCCCCAAAACCCCGAGGAGCATCACCATATTAGTTTTCAGCCTGCCTACAGCAGAATTCAATCAATTTGAATATATTACGTTGGGAAAGGATTCTGAATAAATGGACAATTACTTCTCATGCATGAGAATCATTGTAACAGCAGTAGGGTGGGCTGATATTATCATATTAATGGACTGAAGTAAGCTTATTTCCTTAAAATGGAAATTAGTATCATAGGTTTTAAGAGGTTTGTGGACACTGACGAAAGCAATAGCTTGTTTGATTTACCGATATTTAGCATCGGGGGCTCTGCCTATATCACTGTGAATCCATGATGAATGGCCGGACCATTGAAGTTTGCTGTGAGGGACACTGTGAGTATGAAAAGGTAGCTTTTCACCGCAGTCACAAACAGCGATCACCACACAACCTTTCATTCCCTCACTGCCTGACAATGTGGGCCTTACACTGGTGAGGTTAATCTCTTAACATGAACCTCTGATAACCTGTGATTGAGTCTCCATGTTGGCATGAAGGATCCGGCGCACAGAATGTTTCTTAGAGCTGCACACTAAACAGCCCACGTACCAACAACCACTAAGACTGACCAGAAGGTTAATAGAGGAGCGAGTCTCTATTGATCACAATAATTCTGGCAACCCTCTTTTTCATGTAAGCTCTTTATTACACCTGTGAGATGTAGGTGTATGGCTATGTTTGTTGACACTGTAGGTGGCTAAGTTCTCTTGATCAAACTTCTGTGGCATGGAGTGACTGTGCCATCCTTTTAAATTCATTCTCAAAACAAATAGGGGGGAGCATGTAACCAGAATAACTGCTAACTGCTGCTAACTGTAACTGTCATTAGCTAGTTGGCTCAGTCAGCAGTGCATCGCACAGACCAGACTGAGTGCATGAAGAACCAAGAGACTGTTGATGTTTACAGCGCTAGCATTTGAGCTTTGGTGTGAGGACTGGTATGGGCCAGGCCTAGCTGGATGGCATGCTAACTGCGATAGTTATCTCTGCAACACGCTTCATAGCCAAAATGTTCTATTCATTATACGTTGACCATTTTCTTTCTTTTTTCTTATGTTTCAACTAAAATTCAGACATATTGCATCTTTAGGTTTTTCTCACACCACAAACATGACTGGACAATATTTCATCGAAATTATAAAATGTTTTTAAGCTCATAAGTCTTGAAATACCATCTTGAACAATGGTCTTTCAATGGCAAACCACAGATATGACCATGGTTGACATTTGAACCAAAAGTGGCACATCATGTTCACATTGTATGGCTGGCCTACAGTAGTTCCAGTCACACCACTGCTTATTTTCAAGGACACCTGGGGATATTTACAGCCATTTATGTGGCATCAAAATAAGGAGACCTGCAGACATTTGCACACATTTAATGTATCCATGGTTTGCAGAAATGTACAAAGCCAGCAGTTTCATCTGGTAATTGAGCTGGACCTTCCATTGATCTGATCTTTTCTTCAGTATATATTTTGGTTACAAAGGAAAACCACAAGAAAGAGACCAAACACAACAACATAGATACACAACACAAGGACAATATGCCAGAGGTTTTAGACAAAAAAAAATGTACATTTGTAGTAAAAGTGGCATATCATGTTCACATTGTATGGCTGGCTGAGGGCAGTTCCAGATCCAGTTGGTATCTAGGAAGCTCAGTGAATTAAGTTGCACCGTAAAAAAAAGTTTAAACTTATCTGTGGTTTTATAGAAACGTGCACAGTTATCATTTATACTGGTGCAGTGGTCATAGGTTTGACAATGTTAATGGTACACTCAAAGTTGGATTTTGTTTTGCATTCTATAAACTCAGGAGACACGCACAAGGCAGATTTTAAACAGATTACATGGGCAGGAGAGTCCAAAACAATTACCCTTGTCACAAAAATGAGTGAAGCTAAAAAAAAAAAGCTAAAATAATTCCCATAATGCAAATTAATTGTGTTTTTTAATAGTCTTTGCTTGCCCTGAAACACACCTTTCAATCTCCAAACACTCAGTTTCTAATAAATAATTTCTACTAAAAGTCATTTTTATCAAACTCACGTCCAATGACATCATCTCAGACTGTAGGAGCCCCCTATGATAGGCCACTGATGTAGTTTTAGTGGCTTAGTACTACTCATGAGAAGTATATGAATCGTCATGTTAAATAGGGATCTGATCACCTGTGTAGGCATCACAGTCATTTACAAACTGATGTACAGTTATTAGACGTATTAGACACACAACCTCCTCTATACTATACCACACACACACGCACACCCACACACACCTAAGGCATACTATTTATTGCTGAGGGAGGAAACACAAGTAGTGTTGCCAAGTTTCAAATTAATAAATGCATTGTATAGGACCTGATTCTAGCCGTGGTTTTCCAAACAGCATAACCTCCCTGATCAGTTTTTTACATCCTTTTACATCACATGTACCCTCAGCATATACAGTATGTTCTCTTGTAGCGTGATTGTCAGCAATAACTAAGAGATGGTTATATCAGAAGTGGGAGGAAAGATAAGAATATGCACTCTAACCAGATGAAATGCTCTGCAAAGCAGCTGCAATCTAAACTCTCTGAGTTGAAGAAAGAAAAAAAATACAGTAGGTTGCCATGGAAACTGAAACTTGGTGCTTGTCCAGATGGAGGTGAAAAACTGAAGACGTGGATAAAATCATTGAAATAATAATACGGGGAAAAAAGCAGAATTGAGATGAAGAATGGAGTAAATATGGGCAAACAAAGCACTTCATTCAGATATTATCAAGCAATAAGGAGCCCATAAAGGCCCCTGACCTCGCATGATGCAGCACAAAACTGACCTTTACTTAAAAATCTGATGTTTGCTCTCTGTTATCTCCTTCTCATATCTCAGATCAAGCTGCTGGTTGCAGCACACACACACACACACACACACACACACACACACACACACACCAAACCAAACTCTCAGCAGCCTCGCTCTCAGCCTCTGAGGTCTGTTCCTGAAATGAGTGGAAGACTTAGCGGGATACTTGTGATTCTCTAATGAACCATCTGTCTCATCAGCTGAACATCACACAGTGTTTTTTCTAAAGAGATGCTTTGACGCTGACAAAACTGAAAATCTCCATATGTTAACACACAGTTTTTTTTCTTCTTTTGGGTGTCAGTGAGAGTGACAAAAAGTAGGGGACATATGTGTTGTCTTACTTTCTTCTACAGGCAGAACAAGTGACAAAAAACAGGGTGATAGATATCCCTGCACAGTTATAGTGTATATACTCTTAGATTGAATTAAAAGTTTAACCGAAACATGAAAGTTCCTTTAAACATTTTAAAATGATCTGGATAATGTGCAATGTGTATTACTGAGGGGCAAATTGTAAAGCGCCTCCACCTGTACAGGTGAAAAAAGAGATGCAGCATATAGTAAGTGCAGTCCATTTACCATAGAGGCAAATAATGTTGGAGACATGTCACCAGAGGATGATTACAGGCATTTTCCATGTACAGTCAGCAAAAGTGAGTTTTATGTGGATAATTCCCCACCTTTGCAAGGCTGGTGTAAACACAGACGACATGAACGGAATTTACAAGAAGGCTGTGAAAAACAACCTGCTTTTATGGAAGAGAACTCAAAATGGCAGCAAACATAGAGCGAGTTCAAGATGATTTATTTGTCTTTATACAACAAAGGGCTGCATAACAAAATGAAAGTCTTTAACTCCTACATGCTACACAAGTATAGAACATACATGCAGTTATTTATTTGTATATAAACACATAACACAACAGTGGAGAACGTAAACAGCAGCAACAAGATGGGATGGGATCTTCATCTTCACATCAGCTAAACACCGCCTGTCAAGTTTGATTTTGAGCACCGAGCATCAATGACGTAAACACTGAGTCCAGCTCTCCTCGTCCTATGCTCTGTTGGCTATGAATAACGTCCAAAGCGAGACAGCTCCTGAGATGTTGGGGTGGAGACAGGCTTCTGTAGCGATGTAGACATAATTCATCAGATTTCTTTGGTTTGGCTGTCTGAGTCCAATTTTGCCAATTTGATTTCCCAGAAACCAGAGATTAGCCAAGAGCAGCCATAAATCACGGCTGGATTAACATGACTCTTATCCCGGCTCTCCTCCTCTCCTCCCTGCGGCGGTCCAGCAGGTCGACGTTCAAAAGATGCCGTGGGCAGTGGTTGTCTCAAGGTCCATTTCTCTCAGTCCAAAACTTGTGCCGTGTTCTCTAATGCTGATCGATATGTATTTCTGCTATTGGCAACATCTGTTTCAGCAGCAAAAGCTGTGAATTTTGAAGGAGCAACACACCACTGCATCCAACACAGCTGTCGCCATGATGCCTTAGTAAATCAGGCACCCGGTACATGCAGGCAGAGCTTGAATGAGTTCTAGAGAATAAAGAATAGAATTTGAAAACAGAATTTGTAGTTTACAAAAAGACGCCCTCCTCCTCTACAGGCACGCTGAGATGAACAGGCCAAATCAGGTACGCAACACAAATCTTCATCAGATTTATACTATTTGAATTTTATTTCATTCATCTATTGATTATTTTAACAAGACATAGGCTGTAGCATCTGAACAATTTGATCTCAGTCGTAGATGCAAATGAAAAAACTAATAGAGGTGTTTTTGAAAGCTACCATGATAACAAAAGGAGTGTCATGAAAATATTATAAATGAGTAACAGAGTATCAAGAATGAATACGAATATAATTGCTTCTCTGCAGCAAAAAAAAATAAAGAAAAACAAAATGCAGTGTTAATGTGTGAATGTGCGCTTGTTTCTCAGAAGGTGCCACTGGCAAAGTTCAGGGGGAGTTTTGTTTTACATGCAGGAGTTTCCTCTTATTCCTCCAAAACAGCAAACACCATCTCACATTCGGTTCCCTCTGCGGCCCGGCAGACACCAGGAAGAGGGAAAGGATGAAGGAGACCCATCCCGTTGGTGTAATCAATGAGACACAGATCCAGAGGATGAAAAAAATAAGACAGCAGACAGCAGGGAAGAGACTGGAGAGAGGACAGATAGCGTTTGAAAGAAGACACGAGCTGTGAGGAGAAATATCCTCCAAGATCAAAGAGCGAGTCCCGCAGCGCAGCGCTTGTTAAATAAGTAAACCACACTTTCTGAAAACCACACCCAGTCTGCAATGAGGCCTGAGGTAACCTGGAGCACAGTGGGAACAGCAGTCCCACTTGAGTGATGGAGGAAAGGGAAACACATGCAGACTTACTTGTACAAGAGGATGTCTTTGTCTCCAGCTCTGAGTGTCTTCAGTTCGCCAGGGGCAGCTGAGAAACAGGATGACTAAAAGAGCATTACATTATGGAGGACTGTGGTCTTGATGGGTGTTTTTAAAATTTGACAGAGAAAAGTTAATTTTTTAAATACATTTGTAGAATTTTTATGTGATCATACATTGGCTGCTGCTTTTCGTTAACATCACTCAGTTATCACTGTATAAGGAATGCGGCAGCGTCATTTTGAAAGCGTCTCTGTCATCAACTTTGAATGACCAAACCAAGCAACTTTAGCTGCTGTGTATGCAAAAGAGCTACAAGAAGACTGGTTTGATGCAGCAGACATTCACAAATATTTAAAGGCGACAATAAATTGAAGAGCTGGGTGAGTGTGTGTGTATGCGTGTGTGTGTGTGTGAGGTACAGAGTGAGAACAGAGCTGAAACTACAGTAGGAGGCAATTAGTCTGGCTTAAAAAAGACTGGAAGCGGAGGGAAACAGCTAGCATGGATCTCTCCAAGGCTTAAAAAATGTGCCTATCCACACCTCTGAAGCTCACTAATTAACACATCGGAACTAGAAATATTTCTATAACACTGTCATCGCAGGAGAAAGGTCCGGCTGCGCATTCTGATAAAGAGGGGGGGAAAAAAACACTCTGGTTTGCTTACATGTCTTTGAACTGATCACAATCATCTTTGGTGGCGCCTAACTCAGGACGTGGTGCCCCTCCAATACAGCGTTAGGTGGATCATTGGTTTGCATGTGGGGGAGTGAGCGCTGACATTACTGTGGCTGAATCCCAGCTGAAGGGAAGATAACAGCTGCTAGCTTGTGAAGGTTTGCGCTGTTGACAAAAAGATTAGTGTTAGAATAATTTACCAGCTTCAGCGTGTAGGTTTGGAGCTTAGATAGATAGATAGATAGATAGATAGATAGATAGATAGATAGATAGATAGATAGATAGATAGATAAAAAACAAACACAAATGCAAACATATAATAAAAGAGTATAATGTAAACAAGAATTAAGAGTATGAACAGAATATATGATAGTCTAACCACCAGAACTTTTAACTGTCATGCTACAGAATGTGCAAACTGAGGTAGTTTAATGGTAAGGTGCATGTAATGCTTATTAAAGTGATTAAAGTCAAATAGCGCAATAGCGCAAGAATAAACAAACAGTATTGATGAGATAGGCTAAATGCAAAATGAGACATTAATATTGAAAGAAACAAAGTGAGCGCGTGCAGCATATGGAAATTAACAGGAACAAAAAATATTAATAGCAACAAAAAAAGCAATTATCAAGCGAAGCGATGTGCGTCTCTAAGATAGCCGCTAACTGTCCACAATGATGACAGAGAGCAGTTGAGCCTTCATTAGCATGCAAGCTCAGCCCGCCATGGCTGGGAGGAGCTGGATATCTGTACGGCCTGGGGCGAAAACGACTTCCTCAGTCTGTCCGCTGAGCAGGACTGAGACAGCAGTCTGCCACTGAACATACTCCTCTGATTGGCGAGTGTGCTGTGCAGAGGGTGGCGGCGCATTGTGCACAGTTTGTCCAGCTCCATCCCAACCACACAGTCAGCTCTCCTCACCAGCCCGTCCAGCCGCTTAGCATCCCTCTTCTTTCCCAGCACGCCACAGCACAGAGGAGAACGCTGGCGACAGCTGACTGGTAGAACATCAGCAGCAGTTTCTTAAAGATTTTAAACAACCCCTTGCTTCTTCAGGGAATAGAGCCGGCTTTGCCCTTTCCTGTGAACAATGTCAGTGTTTGCCGTGCAGTTTGTCATCCAGCTGCAGCCCCAGGTACTTGTAGGTCCTGACCACCTCCACATCGACTTCTCAATAGACACCAGTTGCAAATGGGGTCTGGTCCTCTGGAAATCCACCACCGGCATTTTCTTTGTTCTCGGAGGTGAGTTCTGCGAGTGATTTTTCTTTCAGCCGGACCGTGACGTTTTCCTTAACCTAATCAGTTGGTTTTGTTGCCTTAACCCAACCAAACATACCCCAGCTCAAGACAAAGGTTCAGTTGTTTGGATATGACAATTTTGAACTTCTCTTTTCATTTTTACTCAGGCAAAAGATATTAACAGTATATAATTATCGCATTATTATTATCTTGGAATAATGATTTATGTGGAGTTAAGTGGAGCAGTTGCTATGCTGGGCACATCACTTCCTCACTTCCTCTGAATCTTGGAAAGAATGTGAAAACATGTAATTTACAAAAATGTTCAGCGCAGCAATTGTCACTGGATAAAAAAAACCCAAAACAAACAAGGATTTCCCTGAATATTCTGGCTGTCTTTGGACAGGTTTTCATATTACGAAGGAGGGAACAGTGTATTTAGTTAGCAAAGCTTTACATGGCAGCTAGGCAAGTATCAAGTCACGTTGTCTCCCTTCAGCCCTCTGCACACTGTATGAACATTTGCTTGAATTCTTTCCAAATCCTTTTTTTCTAAAGTCATTTGCACAACAGCTCTTTACCGTTTTAGCAGCATTTACCATGTTTTTTTTTTTCTTTCTTTTTCTGTCTGAATGCACAGTAGCAGATGCTAACTGCCGTGCATTTGCCACTCACTGGGAGAGTGCCAGCGCCAGCTCATGACATCACATGAATAGCCCAGCCTCTATAATTATAATCCATATAATTCTCCTCTGAAAACAAGCAGCCATGTTTGCATCAGAGAGTAGGCTGACAAATTTCTGCAGGCAGAGTAAACAAGGAGAGGATTTTATTTTTGGAGAGAACTGTTCCTTTAAGCCTTATTTATATCGGCTTTAGAAGAGACGACCAAGGAGAAAAGGTGTGCTCAGAGGTTGCACTAATAGAAACGCAGCGCAGAGCTTCTGCCCCTGTCACCGCTCACCTACCCTTGACCTCTCCGTGCGGACCGACCGCACAGCTGGGTCAGCAGAGGAACCTCTGTGACCCGAACAGACAACTCCTCACTCCGGAACATGCAAATGAGCCCGGTAGCTCCGCCCTGGCGTGTGTTAGGTGGAAATCCACTGACACCTCCATCTGTTTAGTGAGAGGGAGGAGGGAGGGAGCGGGAAGACGAGGAGGGGGAGGGAGAAGGGAGTGGAGCGGGAAGGGGAGGACAGAATGGGCAAATTGGCGAGACAGTGTCATACATATCTTCTCGGCGATGCAGTTTACCTCAGTATTCATTGAAATTCTTTTTTTACTCTGGTTTTTACTGATGCAAGGAGGAAACATTTTCATTTTGTCATGTTTTCTTCAACCTGTACCAGAGCTGTTATGTAGCTCGGTAGCTGTATAACACTGGCTGGACTCTGTGAGTCACCATTCATCGCTCACGCGCTCACACACATATATGAACACATTTAAATGCACACTGCGCACAGACTCAAAGTTCAGAGAAAGGATTTACAGTGAGCTGGCTTGGTGAAGTACGCATGATATAGGCACTGTCACTTGATTTTGTGGTAGATTATCAAGCTGGGTCATAAATAACACCGGGATGCAAGGACAATGTTCCAGTTACCCTTGATGATGAAGACACTTCACTAAAATAGGAGGGTGGCGAAAATATCCCAGAGATTTAAGCATCCCGAGGTCTTTGTTCAATACTGTGTTTATGCTTTGTTTGTGCCTGCAGAGAAAACAGGTACACCATTGTCAGCACAAACAATAATCCCCATCCTCATTACTGCTGAGTGCCACTCAGCCAGTCTGTATTGAGCCCCTCTCCAGAGCTAATTTATTGTGGTGTCCTGTTATTTAACCTGTTAGCCTTGATAAGTTCATATTTGTGCGTGTAATGTGGTCACAACAGGCACCAGGCAGGGTCTGATGGAGGCTTGATTGTAAATTAAAGCTACCAGGGAAGTACAAGTCAAATACAGGAAATGATGATGAGAGAAAAGCCCTTTTGAAAATAAACAAACCAGCAGCGGTTTGATTGACATTCCATCGAGTGTGCAATAAAAACATGATTTAGGAGAATCTTATTAAAACAGCCCAACACTGGCTTGATATTACCTGCAGTCTGCACAAAAAAAAACAAAAAAACACAAGTTAGGAAAATAAATTAAAACGGAGATAACTGTTTGAGCAAGAACCGTGCAGTTTGACATTTCAGGATATAAACTTCTTCAGTTTACTTCTGTGAGTTAGATGAGAGGATTGATACCAGTCTCAGGTATCTGTGTTAAGTACAGAGTAGGGGTAGGGAGCCTGAATGCCAGGTCGCCAGGTAAATACAGTGAGGGCAGGTTTCAGTCTGGGAAGGCACAATGATGCCACACCTGTCAACCTCACCGTGTCGACGAGACTCTAGGAAGTCACTGCACCGAGACACCAAGAATATTTCCAAGTAAAATTCCCCTTTCTGTTCGAGGATGGATTACACAACATATGAGTGTTCATATGGCCGCCATTTTTCTCTGGTGTCTGATGTCTGATGTCGTGGGCTACCGCTGTGCTACAGGTTTCAGGTTGTATAAACGTAGGGAATCCGACAAACCAATCGCATTTGACAGCTTCCTGATTGATCAGCAACTGAAAAAATGACAGATAGTGAACGACTAGAGGGACATCAAGCTATATCCCAAGGTAAAATATCACATTTGATTTGACATTAGCATTCAACCGCTTCCTAGCTGACATTACCACTTGATTATCTTAAGTTCATTTCATGCCCAGGCACAAATGAATATGTCGAAATTTGTGTTGATATGTTAGAACTAATTTACACCTTTTCTATCACTTAACCCTGTCAAGCAATAATGTAAGCTTGGAAGTTGTTGGATGAACATTAGCCGTTGTCTAATCGGTTATCAAATACGTTGTTGCTGTTGCAAAAGTAACCCAAGCTCCAGTCTCGCTTTACTATCTTTACCTAAAGTTTAATATAGGCAATTTAGTTGAGAAATTAAAACAACACATATGACATAGTATCTAGTTATACTGTCCAATAACTAAAGGTGTATCAACACCTTTCAGCTAATCAGAATTGAGAATTCTCAGTGGCCATGGTGTAAAAATGTTAATAAATCATCACTGGAAATGTGGGCATGTATATTTTTTAACCTTGGAGTGAGAGAAGACAGACAGATCCATGTCTCCAGGGCTTATGCTAAGCGAAGCTAATCACCTCCAGATCTTTTCATCCCACAAGCAAATAGTACTGTTTAAAGGGATAGTTTGGGTTTTTTGAAGTCGGTTCGCTAATGCGTCGGGATACGGTTGAGAGGTTGAGAAAATGTAGTGCCAAAAGAAAGCGCGGTCTGACGGCGATGTGAAGCGGTGTGAATTTTCCCTTTACAACGTACACTTGAACTGTTATAGATTATTTAAGATGAGCCTTGTTTTAGATG
>CAEMYA010002140.1:3754104-3767709 GCA_903131615.1 Diplodus sargus | reverse complement strand
CCATGGTGTAAAAATGTTAATAAATAATCACTGGAAATGTGGGCATGTATATTTTTTAACCTTGGAGTGAACGAAGACAGATAGACAGATCTTGCTCCATGTCTCCAGGGCTTATGCTAAGCTAAGCTAATCACCTCCAGATCTTTTCATCCCACAAGCAAATAGTACAGTTTAAAGGGATAGTTTGGGTTTTTTGAAGTCGGTTCGCTAATGCGTAGGGATACACAGGTTCTACAGTTGAGAAAATGTAGTGCCAAAAGAAAGCGCGGTCTGACGGCGATGTGAAGCGGTGTGAATTTTCCCTTTACAACGTACACTTGAACTGTTATAGATTTTTTAAGGTGAGCCTTGTTTTAGATGGCTAATTTCGCTTTTTCTCTGGACCCCGTTCACTGCAGTACAAAGCTGAGCGTCTGGCTGGAGCGACTCTCTGCTTCTCCAAACTGAGGCTGTGCTGACCGGTGATTACGGTAGGAAACAGATCGACTATAGATATGTACTTTATATGACCCCACTTCAAAAAACCCGAACTATCCCTATCACTATTTATGTAACATCAGCAGACTCAATCAATTTAAACTGTTGGCTTTGTCAGGATGTAAGACGTAGTTAGGTCCAGTCTCAAAAACATGAATTTGTACATGTACCACTGTTTAAACTCTTGAATAAATGTTTATGTGATTGTGGTTGAGGTCAGTCTTGTATAAAAAGCCAGCAACCTAAGTTATTGAATAGGAAGGCAGATGCTGTCTGTAGGAATATTGATTTCCAATACACACTGAACCAAATTAAAGTTTCGATTGAGTTTCCTTTTTAAACCACTTACCAACTGTAACAGAGTAATCAAATGAGCAACTGGATTGTAGAGTCTCCCTTCACTGAGCACCGACCTGATGTCAGGTCGTCAAAAATATGTCATTTATTTGAGTCAGTAAGTGCAGGCTGAATAATCTGAGTGAATTCAGGCATTTTTTTTCACCTTCAGTAGTAGTTTTAGTGTTTATTTCTTGATTTGAAGGACCCTTGAGTCCTGTCTGCACCAGCTGTGAGCTGGTGAGTTCCTCTGGCATCTGGCTCAGAAGCCATCAGGGAAACATACCTGTGAGCTGGAGCGAGTATTACAGTATTTGCCTGCAGTGCCAAATCCAACATCATCCGAAAACATGCCAATGTGAATTTGTTTGGAGTCAATCTCTGGATTAAGCCTGCCATCATAATTGGCCTTGCCACTTCATCTCATGCAGAAAGCAAATAAAGTAAAGCGGATGAGTCAGTTTAACACTGTTCTGTATGAGAGATCAATCATCTGTTTCTGATTCTTGTCTTCGCAACTCTACATGACTCTTGTCTGCTGCTGCTCAAAGTTCATTGATGCTGAAGGAACGCTATATCCACCATCACCATGCGTCAATCATCAATCAAGTGAAGTACAGACACATTCATCATCCGACCACATTTTTCTTAGGTGACTAATGCTTTGCTATTGTTGGCTTGCTGAGATGAAGTGGTTATGTATGTATAGGTTGCTACCTCTGATTCTGTACAATTTTGTGTTAGGTAAGATAAAGTAGTCCCCTCCAGAATGGTTTAAGAACCTTCTCCCAGTACAACCATTAGCAATAAATGGTCTGTACAACAATTCAGTGATGAACTATTTCAAAACCACACCAAACCGTCCTAAACCATACACTTTCTAAGCTATATTGAAGCATTTCTAACCCAAAATAAGACATTTAGAAACCATACCAACCATTCCTGACCTATACCATACCATTACTACACCATACAAACAATTTCTAAGCCATAGCAAAACCGTTTCTACTCTATATAAAACTATTTCTAAACCACACCAAACCATTTATCATATGTAAATGATATATCATATAATTTAGAAACCGCCCCAAACTATTTTCTAAACTATACCAAAACATTTCTAACTCATAGTGAGACATTTCCAAACCATACCAACCTTTTCTAACCTAAAACAAACCATTACTTCACCATACCAAACCGTTTCTTAACAATACTAGACAATTTTTACTCAATCCCATAACATTTAGAAAACCATCCCAGCCAGTTTTAAATCATACCATAACGTTTCTTAACTATAATGAAACAGTTCTAACCCAATATAGGATCTTTCAAAACCATGCCAGCTAACTATCCCAAACCATTGCTACACCTTACCAAACAATTTATAAACCATAGCAAACACTTTTGACTCAATACCAAACCATTTCTAACTTATAACAAACCATTTTTAAACCATACTAATCCATTTCAAACCCATACCAGAAAAATTATACATGATACCAAACTGTTTCTTAACCGTTGATTGGTATCACCGATACCATATCATTTGGGAACCATCCCAAACCATTTTTAAACCATACTAACCATTCTTGACCCACACCAAACTATAACTTCACCACACAAAACGTTATAAGCCATTTCTGCTTGCTATTAAACCTTAAACCATACCATACCATTCATCACCAATATCATATCATTTAGAAACCATACCATACCATATGTCAAGATTAACGTCTAAATTATTGTACATTTTATTGATTGTCCATAGTACAAACAGCTAAACTATCACACAAATACTAGAACAGCTTTACAACTGCTAACACTGCTTCCCCTACATAAGTGTGTCTGATTTGAACTATGGTAGAAGATCTCATTGCTGAAGTTCAGGACTGAAGACTTTGCAGTACAAACATCTGGTTTATTTCAAAGTTTTGTTCATACATTCAATCCACAGCTCTAATAAAGACAGAAACCAAAACTAGTTTTACATTAAGATGTTCTGATTTGAGAAATTCTGACTTTGCTTAGGCTCAGACTTCTTCAAAGCCTTACTTTTGGTTTCATCATAATTAGCTTTCATTTGAGGAAGGCTTGTCATTAGGCAGCCCGACCTCACTGAGCTTTAAGTTATAAGACAGTGAAGTTGACTCTCTGTGGAAGGAAATGTTTCCATTAAGCTGATTTTAGTCATCCAGAATGTTACAAATCAATGTTATTGGTCTCCATTGATCATCAGATTGAGCACACAGGCGTGTTAGATATGTAAAATTGAAGAGAGGGAAGAAGCTGGCAACTTGGGAGAGGAATCAGAACAGTTACTGCTCCTGTGGAATATTAAGTGAACTCCAGAAATTACTTTTTAAATGAGTAATGACTAATAAATAATAGATGGGACTTCTTTTGAATAATGAGCCCAACACTGCTCCCTTGGGTGGCAGTTCCATGCTACAGCCCAAACTTTTGCCCTAGCAGTCTTATCATCCTGTCCAGATCCCAGCAGCGACAGTGTAGCTCCTGATCCAGCTCAAACACTGCTGCCGTTACTCCACCAGGGCCTGTGGCTCTTGGCATGGGCTACACTTCCATTTAGGTCAACAGCACCAGCTCTGTACTATCTGACAACTGATAACACAATGAGACCATTAGTGTTGTAGGCTCGTAGCCCGGGTCCAGCCTGCTCAGTTCTACCTGTGCCGGCATCAGGCCAGAGGGCTTGTCTCCCAGAGATTAATGACCCCTGGTGCTGCGCAGAGTAGGCCACTCCTTGAGTGTGAAATACACCTCATCTGCCTGGCTGGAGCTCTGATTTATTCCTGCCTGCATGCTTGCCCCCGGTGTCTGCAGGGGGTTTGTCTGTGTTTGCGGTGCGTGTGCATGTGTGTGTGCTTCATGTGAGTTCGCTCTGTGTTAGCCTGTTCTAAGCTTTGTGCTCAGAAGTGCAAAATCAAACTAATCTCTTCCAAAATTACGTAAATGTTTTGTTTTACCAGCTCGATCATGCACGCGTGCACTCGTATATCTGTTTGCATCTGAAATGGCATTTGAATAAGCAGGCAATAACTTGGTGCTAATTTGATTTGAATTATTTCTGCTTTTTCTTTCTATCAGTTCAGTGTACTGTGTCTGTTGTTTTTTGTTTTTTTATGAATCCCATTATTTAACAATTTTTTCTATTCATTTACTCCCCTGCGTGATAGCTATATCACGCAGGGGATTGCCACCTGTGTCATTGGGTCTTTTCCCCTTGGATTCTCATTGTGCAAGCAAAATAAAATGTTTGGATTTTACATTTCTCCAGACCAAGGGTACATTTAAATTTTTACATGCAATATGTATCGCTTGAGTATTCCTAGAATACATGCCCACTTATATTCTCATATGTATATGAGCTGACTTCCCTGTTGGGACATGGAGGGGTAACCTAATCTGAATTTGTTAAAACTTTACATTTCTCTCAGTGTCCCTTTAGGTTCAATTTACAATTTCATCTTGTGACAACGCTGTTTTTATGGTCTAGTTAGGTTTAGCATCAAATCCAAAGACCACATATTTTGGCTTAATTTGCCTGGTTGTGTCACTACAAACAGCTGTTTTGCCCAGCTTAGCTCAACTGCACTTTCCTCCACCATTTGATATCTAAATCAGGTCATAAACATGTAGAGTGAACACGATATGACTTATTGTTGAATTATATATATTGTACGTATGAATCATAAAAGTTAATATATCAGTGGTTTGTAGAAACATTAACTGCCAACATTTTATTCTGGTGACTGGGAACAGAGCTGGGTAAGCTCAAGCATGAACTTTTCCTAACCTTAACCAACCAGATCATAAGAGTTGTCACAATATAACATTTAAATAGAACATAAAAACAAAGTGAAGTTGCAACACGTTCATGGTTTACAGAAAACCTACATTGCCAACATTTACTTTTGCAACTGAGTTGCTTCTTTTTGTGTATTTCACTCTGTATTACAATAGACTGTTCTCAATATATATCTGAAAGAAGAGGAACAACTTAACTTTTAATTGTTCATTTAATAGTAGTTATGCACTGAAGCTATTGCTGGCATGTCCCAACTCCAGAATGTACCCTCATAGCACCATCTGCTCTTCCTTCCACGCTTTACAAGGTACACATCAAACTCCGCTTTTATCAGTGTGTTTGACTTCTGTTCGGTTAGACACTAATTAGAAAGACAAGAACCAGAGAAGTCAAATTAGCTGGTATGTTTGGCAGAACTGTATGTCTGTATACTATTGGCTCCTTATCTTGCGTCTTGTCTTCATTTTATGTACCTGTGATGTACTCAACAGGTATCAAAATCAAGAGGATTAAAAAAGCAGTATAACTGCTCCCTAACATACTATGTTGTCTCTCTAACGCTGCCACCATCAGGGTGGTTCTTCAGAGACATATCTCATACATTCATCAGCACTATACAGCAAAGAGGTGAGTGCAGTACACTGTGGACACAGCTGAAGTGTGTTTCCTGATTCTTAAGGGAGCTGCTACAGCTGATAGCAGAGCCTAAGGGACCAAACAGTAAGAGCGCTTCAATACCATCATCCAGATCCTATCAAACGTGTGGCAGGTGATTTCTGGTGGTTGTGTGGACCTTAATTATGGCACGATGCAGAAATGCTGAATCACTGTACTTAGAACAACTTTGAGGCGCTTGCAATTTACTTAAGTCCATCCATATTATGCAACTTTAATTCTGCTTTACATTTTAAAGGGAGACGTTCTACTTTTTATTCAACTGCATGTATTAGATAACTGTAACCACTGAAGACTGTGCCAATTAAAGGCTCTGCACACCCACACAGGTGGTTTCAATTACCCTGGCTGATAAGAACTCTAGTCAGATGTAACAGCAAATTCATGTGGCGTCGGAATAATATGAAAAACATGTTCCCGACTGGTAAAATTGCTGTGAATAACCCCGCAAGTCAGAACAACAACCCAGAAAGTTAAAAAAAAAAAAAAGAAAAAAAAAGGACACCATCTACACAGAAACATGGTGAATGTAAGTTAGTGTTTGGTTGATGGGCTGAAATATTTAATCAGTTCAAGTATTGCATATCAATTATTTGCTCACATGTCATTTGTAATATCGAATGAGGTTTCTCACTGTCATGGTTTTGTTTCCTCTTCCTGTCTTTGTCTTTTTCCCACCCTTTCTCTGTGGACACCTGTGTTTCATTAGTTAATCAGTCCATGTTAAGCCTGTGTCTTTCCTCACTCTGTGTTGATTCGTCTGTGTCTCCTGTGCCTGTTCCCTGTGTTAATGATTTGTTTTCAATGGCTTTATGTTTTGCCCTCTGCTTTTGTCTTACTTTTTAGTTCTCTTGGATTGTTTTGGGACGCTTTTTGTTTTTTAGCCTCCCTGCCTCTGTGTGCCTTGCGTTTGCTTTCTTTTTGATACACGTAGCAGTCACGATTAGTTGCTGTCCATGTTCAGTAACCTAGATTAGTTCGAAAAGTGTGAAATGTTTTAACTTTAGTATAGGTATTAGTGAGGTAGAGCAATATTTCAGTTGTGTTAGGGATTATACTGGTGCAACAACAAGTCTAGCAGTAAAATGACTTTGTAATACAACACATCTTCTTTGTAGCATCTATGTTGTTTGCACATTTAGACTTAAAAGCTCATGCAATTATTGCGGACTGAAAAACAACTTACCAGTGGGGAAATGGGACAATCAGAGGAGCATGTGAATGCGCTGTATGTACATGTGCTGAAGTACTTTACTGAAGTCCAATTTTGAGGTTTTTGTAATAATCTTCACAGATGAGTTTACCCAGAAATTAAAATTCAGTCATTATCTGCTCAGCCTCATGCTGATAGAAAGTCAGGGAAGTGTTTGTTGTTTGCAAAATATTTCTGGAGCTTCACAACAAAAACCAGTGACTTGTTTTAGAGCTCCCATTTTGCAGAAAGTATGATTTCCTGTCTTTTTTAAAATTATAAATCAGGTCTAGGCACAGGGAAATGCACAAAGCACATAGTCAGAAATAGTTTCTTCAAATGAGCTGTTAGGACTTAAAGAAGGCTGTGATGTTAATGCTATACAGTCGATGCCCTCAGCCACGCCCCCAGCAAGTTGCAAAAACTCCAGCAGAGCTGATTTAGAAACACAGTGTGGCTGTGTGCTGACCAATCAGAGCAGACTGGGCTTTTCAGAGGGAATGCATTAAAGGGATAGTTCGGGTTTTTTGATATGAATCTGTATGGCATCCCTGTCAGCAGTGTTGTGCATCAACACTGACTTACCCCCGACAGCGTCCTGTGCACCGAGTTCTTGCCCGGTTTTGGTGCTGTCGAAAGTAGTCCGGCAAGTTGTCTGGGGTCATGAAAATAAAGCCTTTTTTCTTCTCAAAACAAATGTGTTCCAAAGAGTGATACATTTGCATCACAAAACAGTCAGAACTAAAGTCAGAACTTATAATCGCTTGGCGCTATTCTCTCTCGATTCGTATCACTGCACGCTGCCACCAGCTGACAGCTGCTCACGAATCCAACACTTTTTTCAGTTGTTTGGCAGTGTTTTCTGTGCTCGGACCGACGACCACAGCGACGCGAGAGAGCTAAGGTGAGAGCTAGCTAGCGATAACCGGTTTCTCACGGCTCCAGCTGTGGCTCCAGCTTCAACTTGTTCCACTTCTCTGTCCCTCCTCTCTCTCTCTGCCTGTTCTAACTCCATCTGGTGAATTTCGGCATCAGTGTATTCGGGTTCATAAAGACACCCCCTTGGCTCTGTGCTAAAGTCGAAGTCTTCCTGATCGTCGGTGTCATAGTCAGACATGTTATTAACTTTCTGAGCAGTAAACACAGTGAAACAGGCTGGCAGCAGCAGCAGCACGCAGTGATCGAATCGAGAGAAAATAGCACCAAGCGATTATAAGTTCTGACTTTTTCGTGGACAACGGTTTTGTGATGCAAATGTATCACTCTTTTGAACACATTTGTTTTGAGAAGAAAAAAGGCTTTATTTTCATGACCCCAGACAACTTGCCGGACTACTTTCGACAGCACCAAAACCGGGCAAGAACTCGGCGCACAGGACACTGTTGGGGGTAAGTCAGTGTTGATGCACGACACTGCTGACGGGGATGCCATACAGATTCATATCAAAAAACCCGAACTATCCGTTTAAAGGGATAATCTGTTTAATCCGTCAGGCTAATGCTTTTAGCTTAGCAGCTAGTGTAGCGCTTTTGGCTAGAAAAAGGGAGCAAATAATGTCTTTGCAAATCCCCACCCAAAAAAGTTTTAAAACGAGTCCCCATCTACTTCACAGGTTTAGGAGAAATTCTTAACTCTGTTTTGCTGTGAAGGTTTAGAAATGTTTTGTGGACTATGACACTTCACAGGGCTGTCCTTCTTTTCAGCATGAGGGTGGATAGATAATGACTTCATTTTCATTTTTGTGTGAACTAATCCTTGACTTGAATACCGTTTAGAATAAAATATTACACATTTTGTATTCCACCACAGTTATCTCAAAGATTTAGTTACATCGCAAATTAAAGGTTCTGCACACCCACACAGGTGTTTTTAATCACGCTGTCTGATTAGACCTCGAGTCAGTTTGTATAAGGTCTACAGCACAGTGAATAGGTCTGAAGAGACAATATAAGTGAGAAAACACAGCATAAAATGTGATATGTTATTAGAGACTGAACACCCAAACAGTGCAATAAGTGCTGAGAAGCTCTTCTGATAACACGAGGAAACAACATCAGGCATCATGAGTCACAAACCGACTCCAAACCCAGCAGACACACCAGAGCTCTACATTCCACAGAGATACATTCAACGCTCTTGAACTAAAACACTCTTATTACCACACACCCTGCCTCCAAAATCATCTGCCCAGCCACAGCCAGCCTCTCAGACGGGATCAACAGTGCCATCACACAATGGCAAATGGCACTGATCACCTGCTCAATCAACACTTCAATTCACTACCATCTGGTCGGAGACACGGGACCTTGAAATGGAGAGGAGCCCCCTTCAGCAGGAGTTTTCTGCCTTCTGTCGAACCAGCTCTGAATAAACCGCCATTGTTACACTATAACATGGGCATGGATGTATACGTTTTATGTATTGTCTATTTCTGTCTGCAAATCTCCCTCTTGCGCAATAAATCTAAGTCAGCAAAGTGCAGACTAACAGGAGGACAGCAGGACTCCCATTCTGTTGGATTCTCATGCTGTGTGATGGAGTCGCAGCCCATCGGAAGAATTTCTCCGCTGCCACCTGTAGTTCTGTTGTTTTGGGTTGGATACTCTGGAGTTGGCAAAATGTTCAAAGTGAGTGATGAAGGGGAAAGCTAAAAGGGAAATGTGGCCTTATATTTCAGCTTTTTAAAATGCTTTATAACATCTGTTATGAATCTCTGCTTTATGATCATAATTCAATGTCAAGGAAAGCTTACATTTGTGACTTATTATAAACATCACTCCCTCTCTTGCTGTACACTGAATCACTTTAACTATTCATGGCAAGGTCAACAACAGTGTCTGTGTTGACGTGCTACAAAACAAGGTGTCACAATAACATTTTTAAAGGAGACCTATTATGCTTTTTCTTTTTTTCCTTTCCTTCAGTGTTCCATATAAGTCCTTGTGCATGTAAAAGGTTCTGAAAGTAAAAAGGGTTCAAGTCCACGTTGACAGAAGCTCATCTCTGCCACAAAAAAAAAAGTGCACCTGAAACACCTCGTCACCTTTAATTCCGTCATATACGTGCATAGTTTATGCCTTGCAGCTAGTTTGGTTTGTGAGGCGTGAGTTAGCTGACCAATCAGACGAGAATGGGGATTTGGGAGGGGGGCCTTAAAGAGACAGGAGATAAAACAGAGGGGGAATAAATTGCTACAGCACTGGACAGTATGAGAAAGTTTCTTGTTGTGGTTTTTTAGCATGAAAGCATGTAAACCATATACTAATACAAAAAGACATTCTGAACTTAAAAAAATGGTGTAATATGTCTCCTTTAAGCACTATCAGAGTAATATAATGGGTTTCTAAAAGGGTTTATTCACTCATATTATAACAGTATGTCAAGTCAACAGTACCATCATTATTACGTTTTTCCCTGCTTGTCTACAGAAAATGACCTTTATCAGAGAAAAGGACAAAAATGTCATCAAGTTCAGTCCACTCAATGGGAAGCCAAACAGCTCAAGCAACCTGAAAAAACACCTCGAGAGCTAACTGCAATAACTTTGTTGCTAGCTAAGAAAAGGGACGGGATGAGGATATGTGTGTGTGCGATCTGAAGCAACAGAAGTTAGATTTCTATAGATCTACAGTGAAGATGCTTGAACCCCGAGAAGTGACAAGGTCTGTGGCAGAGTATGCTGTCAAAGACATGCAGCACCTGTCTACAGTAGAATCACCAGCTTATAAAAAGCCTTTCAGCACAATTCCTGCCAGCAGTAATTATGACGTAAGCTAATGTTGCTATAGAGACCAGCTTATGCTGAGGAGTAGTGATGTTATGAGGAACCCTCCACCAATGGATTTGTAATGAACTGCTTTGATTTCTTGCTATGAAACAATATTAACCTCTTCCATTTTGTGACGCCTGCAAAAGCGGTGCAATCAGTAACACATTACTGTACATGGACAGTAACAATGTAAAGTATCTTTACATTTAGATTGAAATACATTAGATTTAGGAAGTGTGTTAATGTTAAGACAACATGAACTTAAATAACACCTAAACATAACACTTAGCTGTTGCTAAGCTATCATCTGTAAGGTACAGATCACTGGCGGTTTGATCTAATATTGGACCATGAAGCAGATAAAGGCCATTATACGATAAATATATAATTATGATAATGATGACGAAAAATGATCATCACACGGACGATCCACTTCTATAGCGAAAGACACTCAGACATTACTGGTCATCTTACTGCTCTGGGGTCAGCACTGTCATAACTCAGACATAATAGAGCTGCAGCTTACAGACACACTGACGTCATTGGGGTACTGACATAATGCACACAAATATCTATGAACATAAAAGAAATATCATCCAAAGATCTTGAGGCTCATTTCAAATGATAAAGTGCTGAGTTGTCAAAGTTAGAGAAAAAAATAACTTTCACTTTTTATCCAGAGAAAAACTCCTGAACCGGTTGTTTCCAATTCGGATGGATGGTTAACAGGACAGGAACCACAAAAAAACATTACTGCGAGATTAAAATACTATTTTTTCCCTGTATTATACTTTCACCTCTTCTCAAAATATAATACAAAACAATGAAACAGTATGTGACATGCAATATAGGTAATTGCTCCCGTTTAATGGGTTAAGTTGAGAGGGACAGTGACTTTACTGACCAGTCTTGAAGCAAATAATACAGCACATCGTACACGACTGAATGACTTAATCTGCAAAGTTAATCTTCTGTATGTTATGACGTTATGAAGAAACGACTTATGTTATCTCCACAGTTCTTATAGATGTGATCATTAGGCGCCTGTTTTGCCATACACTCTTCTCTTAGACTTTTCAAAGCCGACCCAGCAGGAAGCACCAGAGCAAGCATCAGAGACTCGGAGGAGAACAACAACATCCAGCTCACTTTGAAGGCATCAGGCATCGCGTTGGCCTGGGTTGGCCTCGACAGAGAGCCCCTAGGCCTTCTGGTCCGACAACAGCACCTTCACATGCACTAACCGGGACACTGGCCAGCCTAATGACCACATGTCAAGATAGAAGCTGTTTCACTGTTCTCAGGGAAATGGGGAGATGGGAGCTGTGAAAGGAGAATACCTCTGTTCTGTTTCAAAGGAGAAATGTAACACACAGACGCTGTAAGACTCTTTTAGCATATAGTTTTATTATGATGTGTACAGCGCAGTCGGCAGAATAAAATGTTTTCATCATGAGTTCCTGCCAACCACTGATTTGTTATATTCGTGTGTTTCATATGTATCATGTCAGCGTTTCTATAGTATTTGTAATATCGTGTTAGTATATGAGCTGATTGTCATGTCAGGAGGAGGGGAGGGTGGAGGTGTGATAGCCATTCAGGAGTTTCAGATGCAATGCCAACATTTGTAAATCCTGCACCATGGGATATTTCTAATGAGATCATGGAACATTTTCCAGCCATGTTTGTGCAAATGAAACTTGATATTTTGAGACAATTTGCAGCCATAAAAAAGCAAGTATAGTCGGGTCATAAACACGTCATGTGAATGTGATATGACAGGCTTGTGACAGATGACAGATTTGCATTAAAAATTAACGTCCATAGTTGAATCCTGGTGACTCGGCTGAACAAAGAGATTCAGCAACTGGTCTTACAGCAGTCGCAGTTCAGTTGCATGACCACATGCCCCTGGAGAAATGTCCGGGGTTACCCTGAGAACCACCTGAAGAGACACGATTGAGAAGGTAACGGCACAGATGAACTGTGACTGGATTCAACCCATTTCAACCCACAAATGTGCTTTCTGTAAATAGTGTCATCAGAAGACAATCCTGCTATTTTTCTGTTTGTTTACCTGTTTACGCCGGCATTCAAATATTTGCATAAAACAAATGATCACATTAAACATGAATATTAATTCTTGTCCGTGGAGAGAGCAGTTTGACTAAACAAAGTCAACTCGAGGTGAACCCACGAGCTTTACCCAGGGACTGATATGAGAGGTTTTCAATTGTTTTATGTTGTCATGAGCAGGTTGTACATTCATTTCGCCTTACAATAATTAATGCAGACTTATAAAATGAGACCCCATGCATTCGCCCTGCATTTTAATCTCAACTAAACACCTGCTTGAGCTGCGTCTTGCACAGTTGTCTTTGTGCTACCATATTGACAAACTCTCCACAGACAGACATATAAAAACTCTGACAAATTGCTTCTGGGGTAGTCCTCGCTACAAAAGGTTCCTCCAGGACCACATTTTGAGATGATGGGTCAAAAGAGGGATAGTGGGTCGACCACTAATGGGAAGGTCGGATGGCCGATTCCTGGATCCCCCAGCTGCACATCATAGTATCCTTGGGCAAGACACTGAACCCCAAATTGCTCCCGCTGGCCGTTCCAACGGTGAGTGAGTGTATGTGTGAATGGCTGAGTGTGGAAATATCGTTGGGTGCCCTGAATAGGAAGAGCTCTGTCACTTCTTAAGCAGGTCGGCAGCTTGCATGGCAGCCTCTGCCATTAGTATTAGAATGTGAATGTGAATGGGCGAAAGTGTTTTAAAGCGCTTTGAGTAGATGGTGTACTAGAAAAGTGCTATAGAAAGTCCATTTACAATATACAATGACAACACACACACACAACAACAAGGTGAAACATTACCTTCCGACACTGTCGCAGCCGGTAAAATCAATAGTAACAACTAAGTAAATGCAGAACACCCGTGGGAAAAGGAAATGTAGTAAAAATTGGAAATGTATCATCTTAAAGAGATAAAAAAAAAGATCAATACATATGTAATATGCCTAAACTGAAGGATAACTGCTTCCAATTCAGTGAAAATTTGTGAAAGAAATCTAAGGAATGGTGTGCTTCCCTCTCACATGGTTTACATCTAATCCTATTGTCACCATGCAAGGGAATTCCCGTGGAATCACATTATCAGCCTTTTCCCCACATTTCTCAGCTACAAGTCACCTCACCCCCACCTTGTCCTCTGTAACTGCTTAGCACCCATTTAAATCAACTAGCACCACCAAACGGCCCTAAAGATGGATAGCTTTGCTTATCGGCCTTTTGTTGGCAGTTTGTCTTGGTTATAAGCAA
>CAEMYA010002140.1:3728860-3753920 GCA_903131615.1 Diplodus sargus | reverse complement strand
CACCAAACGGCCCTAAAGATGGATAGCTTTGCTTGTTGGCCTTTTGTTGGCAGTTTGTCTTGGTTATAAGCAAACAAGGGGAGAGTTGTGCTGCTAATGACCTTGGAGGGGGGGGGCTGAATGCTATTTTTGTGTATCTGTCTGTATGTCTGTGTGCTCGCTGCACACTGGCAGGTACAGATGAATACGCTGTACGCGTGGACTCGGCTGCATACTGTATGCATCTGACCTCCTCTCATGGCTGGACTCTCCTGCCGGGGATAAATCATGAGGATCTGTGGCAGGCTAACCCCGCTGAGGTGATTCATGGAGCTGCCTTCATGACCTTCCATTCAGGAACACAGCTGGGCCCACTTGCCCAATGTGCCCATTCATCCCTGTGACTAGACAACAGCGTCTCTATGGCTGAATAATGCGTGTTAGCAGGGCAGAGAGAAAGATAAACCCTGAAGTCACTGAAGTTAAAGATGCTTTAGGTAAAAGGTTTATACGTGCACTTTTCGATGACAATGTCAGCTGTTCCACGATAAACCTATTGCTTTTTAGAGCTGACAGAGTCATCCTGCCGCGAGTCAAGTCCACTCTTAACCAATCAAGATGATTTCATTAAAGGTAAGAACCGTGGTGCGTATGAGAAGAGCAGCTCCTGTCCGTGTCTGGCGCTCAAATGTGCCTATTTAAAGTGATTAGCAACACTAAACATGCTGCGTACATGCTGGGCTGCCTGATGTGTGGCGAGGTTCCTGTCTGCGATGCCGGCTGTTGCTCAGTCTGGGAGCTGCGTCCCTGTTCACCCAGCCATTTCCTGCTGTCCCTCCCCGCTTCCCTTACATCCCTTTAACCAACCTGTTGCTGACACATGCCTCACTTATGTTGTTTCGCATGCTTTTTTACCTATTTATCAGACGCTAACAGAAGCACTGACTGAATGCACTACTACTGTGCAAATAAAATAGTAATATGTTCAAATGTTTTTTGGTACCAAAAATCTTTTTTTTTGTGGGTTTAAAAGATGAATTTATTCGAAGACAAATCCTAGCCCGTTTGTTCATTTCAATGAGACCACTGCGCAGCAAACAAAAGCACCAACGCAAAGGACTCTGAAAAGCTTGTTTTTCTTCTGGTAAGCCTTAATAAAAGTAATGGATGTATTAGTGGATTTGGACTGCATGGCATCACACCCTTGACATTTTCACTCTGGAGTAGTGTTACAAAAGATATATTACAGAATTATTGGCAGTGTCTTTTAACATTATCAGTATTTGAAAAAGGGGATCTTTTTTCTACCTTTTTTGTGGATTTGTAAACCTGTCGCTCACCAGCAAAGCTCAGCATCAGAACTGACCCATTACTGGCAATTTTCTCCAACCAACTCTAGACCTCAACGGGCCTGACATGTTAATTGTGATACTTGTGAATGGAGCAATATGCTAATCAATTAAGGTCCTAGATGCTGCTGTGCGGTTCTGACAAAAACTGTAGGGGCAAGCAGCAAGGATCTTAACAGATAATGATAAATAAACGATTGAAAGAAGTGACATGTGTGTTTTTGCACTTCTCTCAAACTGCGTGGATACCTTAATTCGTCTTTTAAATCTTCCAACAGGACACCAGGAATTAACACACGAGCTGTTCTGAAAGATGCAAAGTTAATTCTTTGTGGTCATTTGTAGAATTTGTGGAAAATAAGGACACAATTATCATTTCACCTATGTGTTGGGCCTCCATGCACATCTCAAACAAAGAGAAGGCCTGTAGTAGAAATCAAAAGCCTAAACCACTAGAACTAAAAACGTAACTCAGAGTTACGACCTGCCCGCAAAACTTTCACCCGATCCCTATTGGCTGTGAGCCCGGAAGCTCCACCGGGAATTGTTTGTTAAAGTAAGTGGTTTGCGTTTTTGGAGAAAAGCTTTAATAAACACTGTTGATTTTAACTGAGCAGCATCGGTGATTATTTTGCACATTCCCATATTATAATAACAGCTTCCCTCTTATCTAATTATTGATATTTTCATAATATTGACAATTTGACTAATTTCAGGCTTTGAGACTAAAGGTATATCATTTGATTACTGATCCCTGTTTTCAGGGTGGTGCCCCATGTTCATTAATGAATCACAGTTACCTACGTTTCATTGAACATTTCAACAACTATAATAATTGTATTAATAAATAAAAATACTTTAATTAATAATCAATAGTATATCAATTCCCAACATATGTGACATTTTTAGTGTGCACAATTAGATAGATAGATAGATAGATAGATGGATAGATGGATAGATAGATAGATAGATAGATAGATAGATAGTAATTCTTTCTGTGCTGTAAAATAAAATCACTTAAGTTATCAGATTTCCTGAAAGAACTAACCATTTGGAGTACAGGTAAGTACATAAAACGTAGGCTGACTGTAGAATACTGTCCTAGAGAAACACAACTTGTAAAGCTTCATTGCATTAAAATGTAATACACACATCATTGTGTCCAGTATATTTCTGTGTACACAGTCACTTACTTTGTTGTGATGACACTTTTTGCTATGGACGTCATTCAGGTTATAACTACTTGCGTCTCATGCCAATTAATTACATATTCAAGTTAGCTGCAAGCAGGTCACGTCCTTGTGCCATTTCTATACGCTGACTGTACAGTGAAGAACAATAAGCAGGCAGCTGTAGCTCCCTGATAATCACTGAATAACTTACTTGACTAGGAGTGTTCAATATTTTTCAGTTTATGAAAGGCTTTCACTGACGCTACTGTACCGCAAGTTCGGTGTAACCTCGACCCCCTCTTGTCTCAGGGCTTTCTTTATCCTCCCCTTCCACCCAACCCCCACCCCCCTCTGCGGCGGCCCAGCTGCCCTCCATCACTTTTCCAGGCCAACTGCAGTCAGCGTCCTGTTCTCTCCATTCTTCACTAATCCAAACTCTACTGTGCAGAGGACACAGTGCATTTCATAAAAGCAGCCCCCGCTGTTAACAAATGGCTAATCAATAGAAACATTTCTTCAAAGGGACCTCAGTGTGAGTATTCATCTCACTAGTTGTGCGGCTCTCTATGTTCTCTGTGTTGTGAATAAAGCGGACAAAACCACGTTCAATAAACAAACAAAATAACAACCGCCGATATTATAATGGGCGTAATTGTACCTTGAAACATTTTTCTGCCATTGAAAGCCGTGTTGCCATCTATTTGTGTACAAACTCAGTCTATACTTCTACAGCTTTCGGCTTTCACCTCCCAGGCAAACGGAGAACTTGGAAAGAGCAGAATAGAGCCAAATCTGCAGTGACATAATGGCAAGAATCAATATGACTTTTCCTTCCTAAATGGAAGATAATGGTATCACAATGGAGGCGTGGGGAGCTTGTCTACTCAGCCAGTCCTGATTGATCTGTTACTGCAAGAGTCACTTTGGGACCCGTGAGGTGTCTGGACACATTAGCCTCACCGTGTGTGAGCCGACGCACACACACATTCACCCAGGGCTCACTACGTCTCTTCAAACGCATTTCGTCGTCAGATCCTCTTACACAGTCATACATCATCATTATGTGTTACACATATATTCCATTTCATGTGTTCCAGGATTCATAGTATGTACATTAAATTACTTATTTATATCGCCTCCTTGCCATTAGCGATTTCCTGTATTCCTACACTCGTTTTTTATTCTCAGTTCTAGATTTGCAGGCTATAACCCATATCACAGCAAATGTACAACAGTACACTCAAATGCTTTCTAATATTAATCCTTTACATCTAAATGAAGGCATCTCTAGAGTAGCTAGAGCATATTAGAAATATATAAGGCCAATGTAGGCAGTTTTGGGCAAGTTACTGAATAAAAGGTAATCATTTACTTTTGACTGTCACTTGAGATGTGCTTCAATTAAATAATGAATTACTTATTAAAAATAGAAGCACATACTTGACTTACTTGTCATATTACTATTAATACTTAACCCAGCTGTGAAACCTAAAAACAACAAACTCAACTCTTAAGCCTTCACTGCCACGCATTACATCTTCAGTTTTATATTAACTATACATGTAGAAATAGAAAGCAAGTGTTATAGTTAAGCAAGCAGCCAGCCGTCAATTTGAAAGGTACTTAATGAATATTTACAGCTAGCTAGCCCCAATAACTACACACAGCTACCCTGACTCCTTAATGCTCAGTAGGTTAGTGGCTAAAGTTAGCAAAGAAGACACATATATTATGGTTGTTGGCATGTTCTCCTTCCTTCAGTCTCATGTTTCTCATGTTTTGGTCTGTCCACTGAATTCATAAAGGAATCTAGCATTACCACATCATGGTTGTATGCAGCATATCTTAATTGTATCGCATCATATCGCATCGCATCAAATCATATCATATCATATCATATCAAATCATATCATATCATATAATATCATATAATTAAAAAGAATATATTTTGGGGCACCAAAACCTAATCAATTCATCTGTGTGCATCCAGGTGAACACATGAACAGTACCACATTTAAAGAAATTCCGTCAAGGCTTTTGTGAGAGATTTCACTCACAGGAATGTGATGTACAGATTAACTGACAAAGGGGCTAAATTCTCACAAAAGAAAAGGTAAGCAAAGGTAAGCGATGAAGGTATAGGGTTAGGGTAACTTGCCAATTTTCACTGTGTAGGTTGCAAGCTCTGAGGTGTGTTGTTTTGGATCCTACTAGCAACAGGGATTTTGAAACTAATAACACACACATAGTCAATGGGCAACACAATGGTGCCACTGTTAGCACTGTGGGTTTGATTTCCAGCTGGTGCAGGGCCTTTCTGTGTGAAGTTTGCATGTTTCTCCCTGTACTTGTGGGTTTTATCCAGGTGATCGGGTTTCCCCTACCGTCAAATGTAATATAAGGTTAATTCTGTAGTCAGTGCTGTCCTCAGCTCCTAAGGGGTGGCTTAAGCGTAGACAGACACAATTTTGACTTTTAATATTTAATCAGGGCCACAATCTTTCCTCAGTCTGAATCAAGTGAAGTGAGTGCCAAAATACAACCATGGAAAAGGAGCTTGGAGTGGATATTATTGTAAAGCAAACAAACTTTGTCATGCAAACACCGTGTGACTTGGCAGATCCGTTAATTAACATTTCCCATTACGCTGATACAATCCTAATCCCAGCAACATTGTTTCTTTGAAATGTACAGTCCTACAGCACAAATTGGAAGAATGTGGATAGAATTTCAAGCAGACGTGGTTGTTATGAGTTCTTATGTAGCTGTACCCTAAGCATAACTTACTTTTGCCACCATAACTTATTACCATTTTCAGTTTTCTGCAGGAGGAATATTTCTACATTTATCAACAGGTGATATTCTAATTAAAGATAAATGGCGTTGTTACAGATAAATTAAACAAGTCTGAATATAATCTATGCTATGTGACTGCTGAAGCAGCGTCTCCTTTTTCTTCCATGACAATAAAGAAAAAGTGGTTGGCCTTGAATTTTCCAACCACTTCTGGCCCATCTATTGTTTTGGAGGGTTTAAAGGCATCTTTGCTCTTCACATACCTTGCCTGACAAGTCGCTCTCATTACCTGCAAAACTCCAATCAGCTGCACATTCTGCACTGTACCCTGTCGAGATGGCTTGTGTTCTCTAAATTGCAGTGCATGGCAAATACAGTTTTTCTGCCTCGATGAGTCCACCATTAATAAAGGCCAGTTCTCAGTTCCATTCATTTTTTGCCTTGACTGACACTTATATTCTCTGTGTGGCTCGAGTACCCAGCCTCAATAACAAAATGGAGACATATTTATAGGTTTATATGAACATTTCAAGGTTTATTTTGATGTCTGTTTCATAGCAAGCTGTGCGACGGGGAAACTTAATTAGAGGAAATGAAACCCACTATGAGCAGTCATGAAGAAACAGAAACTGCTGTTAGACGCTGGAAGAGGAGCAGTGAGTTCTTTGGCGTTCCACTGGTCCACTGATGCCTCAGTGTATCCCTGATGGAGCATTTTAATTTGCTCACAGGCACACTTTTTTCAGTCAACATTTACGTCACAGATGTTGTAATTGTATTGATATATTGGCCAGTAGCTCCTTCAAGTGGCATTATGTTTTTGTTTGTAATCTGCTATATTTCAGCTTTATTGCTAAAACATGTGTTACCTATGACAGAAATATATTCATCAACATTGCAAAAGGAAACTGCAGGTTTTGTATTAGGAGCAGCCAACTTTGAGGCAACCACTTCCCATGGCATTCTCAATCATCCAACCTGATCAGCCGTGCCGCCACAGGGAGGAGAGGAAGTGAAATCGTTAAGAGCCGTGCATATCCAACGTGGACTGAGGACTGGTCCTGGCTAATGTCCAGTTGCAGGAAAATTAAATGGACAAAAGTGGGCTCAGGCTGACCAGTGAACAGAAAATCTGAGACTGTAGTGGCCACAACTTCACAGAGACGTGTCTCCACCAATGTAAAGATTATGATCATCATATCATCACCATCTACTACAGAAGTATGGTACATTCCAATTGAACTGTTGGCAGTCAAGATTGGAAGTCAGATTCCTGATCTGAAATTTAAAAGTAGGATGCACCTCGCCAAATCCAGCCTCGAAATCCAAGATGGCTGCTCTGCATTTCAACATCTGTCTTAACACTTCTATCTTATTCATGTCCCACTAAATCAGTCTTACACACAGTACTGTCTAACTTCTATTTGTGGACATACTGCTTCAGTGTTATTACTTAGCATTGCTAATAATGGCTAACCTGACTAGAACTGGTAATCTGCCTTGTTATACTTGAATGTGGTCAACTCAAGCGTGACATTCCCAACTCTGACTTCCAAGGTAAATGGAAGCAGCATTTAGAATTGTATACTTTGTTTAGAAATCACTGCATATTTGCTCTGTTTTTGTACAATGAACTACAAACTACCTGTACTATAGTGTGTTCTCTGATGGCTTATCAATTACATTTTTACCTTTACAATTTAATTTGCCATATGGACCGTCTTCATACAGACACACATACAGAGGTGATGGCAAGCTGCATTTTTGCATCTCATGTACATAACTTTACATGCAAGCAGCTGACATTGAAAAATCTATTCACAGGCAACTGTAATACAATGTATTAATGTCATGTAATGTGTTACATAATGCATTTTATATGAAGCTGCAGTCAGGACATAAAACGAAGGGTAAAGACTGATTCTGGTGCAGATCATCAGTGTGTACAGCATGTACCTTAGCCTTTATGACCAATGGTGACCATGCAAGCCATCTGTTTTATAGATACCTGTCTCTATGTAAAAAAGTATAAATAAAAAATCCTGTAAAAAGATAAATCTGGCATAAAATGAACATACGGTACTTGCTCACATAAAGATCCCTTCCACACATATTTAAAGACATACAAAGAACTTCTCTACAGTGTATTTGACATGGTTTTTGTGTTTAAGTTTATAGTTACCACACACAAATCCTTAAAATGGTGCCGATTATTTTTCCCTCATTAAAAAATTTAACTGCTGTACACAAGATGTCTCCCACATCCGTTCTCAGTGTCGTTACACTGGATGCTTCCAGTTTCAACATCACAGCTGTGTATGTGAAATAGTGAACCAGGACTGGCTCAGAACTACTTGTGATGTCTCAAATCATGCTCATAAGCACATGCAAAATTGACACTTGACACACAAACTGACAACAGTTTTAAGGCAAGTTATCCAGTTGCTACTTTTCTGTCTCATTTCAAAAGCAACGTGTGAAAAGCAGCAAGTTGTGTTGGAATTCAGATGACAGAGGTGGAGGACGATGCGGTGATAGAAAATTCGAACAATAATGTATGGCTTCATTTGTCCTACCTTGGTCTTTGAAAAAAGCTCCTCTCTTTTGTCTTCACCTTCATTAATTCACCAACTTTGATAAGTGAAGGAAGGAGTGAGACAAGCGAGAAAGGACATTGCTCACAGAGAACAAAGTGAGAGTCAGCTTTCCCCCTGTCCAACTTACAGTACACCAGAGAGAGGGAGGAAAACAACTTTCAACACATAAATATTTAAATGTTTCATTAGATGCTGTCTCGTGAGGGAACTAAGGAGAGCTTGGGGATTTAGCTCCAGCGGCAAGCCCAAAGTCAAACACAGTCAAAGACGAATACATCCTGTCAATAAGAACAAGGCGCCTTTGGAGTTGGTGAATTATATATATGAATATGTAAATGAAATATATATGTACACCTAGGATGAAGCATCAATATCACTTAAAATATGCATGTCTGACAAGTGATCAGCCATACATCGTGTAAGTGCAACACGCAGACCTGTAAACAACTTTGCCTAGAATTTGTAATTCATGCATTTGTGTCTGTACATGTGTAATATATCAGGATCTCATTTATGATGCGTATGCGACCTTCACAATAAAATTGCACAAAAACATGGATACAGCATCTTGAATTTCTAAACGATTTAATAGAACTGTTTCATTTTGCATTTCATTTAAATTGTTGTTATTGCTACTTTGTAAATAACTCTCACAACATCACAGCAGACAGCAGACAAACAGTTATGATAAGTTCCCACAGAAAGCGAAGCGCATTTTTAAGTGTCATAGATACATGTCAATGAAAAGACGTGAAAACGTCAACATTTTCATCAAAGTTGAAAATATTGCACTTTCAGCAAAGCAGTTGTGAAAAATAACGATACATTTGCATGCGTTGTCTGACTTTGCTGAGTTTAGTGTTGGAAGGCCATGTTTTAGGTCTATGTTTAGGTGCTATCCACTTCTGGAGGAATAATCACCCATAGTCACATCGGAATCTGCTGTGATCCGGGCAGTTTGGGACAAGGGCTCAAAGATTACATTTAAAACTTTGGAAGTTGATTTATCCTTACTCCTGTGTATCAGCCTGACGGCAGCAGCAATCCCTGGAGGTGAACTTCATTGTCAGGGGTTTGTGGACCGTGCTGCCTTGAACTGGTGGGGAAATATAACATATTTTATGAACATATAGAGGGCGAATTAACACTCACCCGAGTAATGCAAAGAAACACAAAGGCCCTTGTGATTAAAAAAAACAAAAAAACTCATGCAAGTAATGCCAGCTGAAAATGTTTTTTTGCTTTTGGTGTGAACACATATTAGAGAATATCTGGTGAAGTTGGTGAAGCATTTAGCAGCTAAAGAGCCGGATAGTTCCTTCAGGAGTTGATTGAAACCAAAAATAAAGCTAAAAAGAAGACTAACTCTTCTAACTACTGGATTTGTAGCTAATTGAGCACCTGTTTGCTAACACAATTAATTAATGCCTTATAACTGATCATGAATGAATCGTAAAGCCATTCATTATGCTCTATAACGGACACCTTCCGCCAAAAAAACAAATTAGGTTGCAAGAATGCAGTTTCATCGTCTCCTCAAGTCATTGTAAATATTTACTCATTGTCCATACTTACCATCCACACTTATGCTGCATTCACATGGGTTCAGGCAGATGGCAGAAGCCGGTAGAATGTGGTTATCACAGGAATAGAAAACAGTCGGACATAATGGTAGGACGGCAAAACGAATGTTGTATTTGTTAACAAAGACTGGAATGAAATATCTTAAATGGAATTCATTCATGACTATGATTTCACTGAATCAGTGAGGGCGATGTAAAATGTGGTTGTACTTTCCATAGCAGACGACATCAAAGAGTAAAAGTATTTTAACTCGGGGACATTGCCGGTATTCTCTGCCGGCATCACCTTATTTTATGGTCCCTAAATGATATCCTGATTGTGGTCTGCCTGAATCCACGTGAATGCAGCATTATGCCTGCTCTAAATACTCCATGCATTCCAAAGACTCACAAATGTTCCTCTGCCCAAATCTCCGTATTCCCATACGTCAGGTCTTGAATAAAGATGAGGAAAATGTCTGTTTCTACATAAGCCTGTCCGGGAGCAAAAACAGCTGATCCAAACTCCCTAAATGTTGACAGACAAAGATTTTCAACTGATTCACATCTCTCTCTGGTCCTCTTCCTCTGTTTTTATGCCATATTAAACTAAATATCTACAGAGAAATAAAGAAAAAAAGTCGAAGAGAAGTTATGGTTTGAAAGGCCAATTATAATGAGTAACCACCTCTGTGTACATAAGCAGAGTTTAATCGTGGCCCTGGGCCACAGCCTCAATGGTGTCACAGTAATCTACTGTGATACCATTTAGAGTGTGATCTGCCATCCATTTCATAAAAATAACCTACTTCCACCATGCATTCATTAAGACGAAGCAACAACACACTACTTAACTGCTAATTCGTATGCAGATTAAAGAGTATTATTTAGAGTGATGAAATGTAATTTGACAATTCATGTTGTAAAACAGAGTTAATAAGGTTGGCACAACATACCAGTTATGTAAGAGGTACCAAACAGCAGGGCAAACCGGAATTAAAGCTACACTTTAACACACAAAAGTATACATAATTGGTGTCGATTTATCTATAAATATGTATAGAAGCACTTAAATAAAAAATCACAGTTTAATCAGACTGTGTTGTTTGTATAAGAAAACAACACAGATAGTGACATTAATCCGATATCTTATTAAAGATTTCTCCATTTGGCTGCTTCCTCCATCTCAGTCTGAACTTCTCATGGATCCCGTGGTCCTTCATTTGCTTCTCCGTCTACAAAATAAAAAAAGATATTGTTGACACCAACTTCTTCTCATAATGGGTGACACAGCTGTCAGAAGACCTTATGTGGTTGACTTTGAACCATCAAGCCAAGCCAAAGGGAAATGAAGGTCATGGCACATCTAATCAAGCACCCTTGACACAGTCCATACATATATGCTTCTCTTCCTCGCCACTAACATTGGGGTAACCCAACTGAAGGACTTCCCTAATTCTTTTTCCAAACTAGTTCAGTACCCCAGAATTCCATAAGTTCTTTACAAAAGTTGGACACAAGTGTTGGGGCGTACTACTACATATGTGAAAAAAGTTGTAGCGACTCCAGATAGCTAAATGATGGTTAGTAGACCTCTGCAGCCCACTCTTCATCTCTGCTAACACAATCAGTATTCTACCAAATAGTTTTTTTTTAAAAGACTGATCGCCAAGCAAGTTCTAAACAATATTTACTTTTCAAGAAGTTCCTTTATTGCCTGCAAGCAAATTCATACATCAGCAGCGCATAGATGATGACTGAAGAGAGGCAGTCTCTCGTCATCTTTTGTAATAACCCAAAACAATAAAGCATTATTCCAATCATCTCAACATCCACCTCATGATACACATAAGACTTATTTATACACTTCAACTATTGTTGTGTGTCTTATACCAACAATTGTTTATGCGTTGAACATCAACCTATTCTCAGGACACATACACACAGAAGAGGCTTCACACACCCCCTTCAAGATGAACTCCTTGACTGAGTTCTTTCTATGTTAGTTTTCATGGCACATTTCACCATATACAGTACATCCATTCATACTCATACTAATGCTAATACTAATTCATGCAATTATGTTGTATCTATATTGTAAAGTTCCATATGTATAAGAACAATATATCAGAATAATAAGGGACGTTTGAGAACTTCCCTCACATGCCTGAGTCAATAAGCTAAATAAAACAATAAGTTTACCAACTGCAGCGCCTTTAATAACGCTCATCGAATTAGTCTTAGCAGCTAAATTCATTTCACATTTCAACTGTTTAATGGATAGATTTTATTCCAGTATTTGAACCTAGAAATAAAAAGTATTAAACAAAAAAAGTTTGACCAGCTGAGATAAGCTGCCTCTAATTTATTATCAATTCACAAAATATATATTTTGGGACACCTTTACTAGATGATCTTAATTTACATTTTGAGGGAGCCAGATTGCAAGATTACGTGATCTCACAAGTCCATCTTACTAGTTTTTAAGCAATGCGTTCACTTGAAATCAACAATGGAGTGTTTGTTTAGTTGAAAAAAAGAGCAAAGAACGACAATGAACACTTTTTCCTGATTCAGAGATGTTTTTGTTCATCTCTTGACTGACTTCGGTTATTTTTATTTTACTATGGACTGTACTGGTAGTGGCGCTCACCTCAACTGTTAAGCTCATTGGTTGACGTTAGCCCATCATAGATAATGATAGACAGATGGTGACAAGCCTAGTGTTTATTGAAAGTGCCTGTGCCTTGGATTGGTGCTTGTAAGGTAACTTATTTTTGCACTGCCGTCAGATCAGGTAAGGTATTACTTTAACTGTATCTCTGCAGTTTCAATAAGTTTGATTCATAACTATCATGACCAGAGAAACCGCAACAATAGTTTGGACCCAATAGGAGGACACGACATAGAATAGTACAGGGAAACAGTCTTTACCAGACAGCAGGTTTGGTACATGGGGAGTCTAGCAGTGGAGGCAAACAAATCAGACAGGGATCAGGCAGAGGCGAGGTCAAAGGAAACACAGGTTGAAGTCAAAACCATGAAACACTAGTAGACACTCGGAACAAAAAGCTGGGATGTTTCTGCATGGGGACAAGAAGACGAACTGGCAATGGACAGGGGAAAATACAGGGACTATACACACATACACAAGCACCGGTGATCAGGGCAAAGACAGACAATCAGGGAGGTAAATCAAGACAAGAACAGGGACAAAACTATAACATGGACCCAGACATGACAATAACCATGTTTTATCAATGTGGCTAAGAAAATATTTGCTGGATTACCATGAAATTGTGTACTACGGTTTATGTTCTCCAGAGAATAAATCCTACTGACCATCTTGAGTTTAACTTTTGAGACTTTTGTCTTCATACCTGTATGTATTGCCATGAAAGTTCATGCACATTCAATGATGCCTTGAGGAGAGATTCCAATAACTCTTGCAATACCCTGACTGAAATGTTGTACGGACATTTATGGTGCTCACATGTTGAACCCAATGACTTTTATGATCCCCTGACTTCTCCTCTGACACCACCATGAGGTCAAAAATCATGAAAATGGTGAAATATCTCATCAACTATTGGATTGATTGCCATGAACTTTGGTACATATGCTCAAGCTTAATAAACCTAAACCTCAAACTAAATAACTCAGCTGATTACTTAACTCTTCACTTAGCACCACTGTTAGATCAAAATGTTTATTCAGCATCTGCACATCTAATGACATTACCAGTGGCCACAGCTTGTGTGTGGCAAATGTTAACATGCTAACATACAAAGCAAAATGGCAGATCAGAGGAGGGGTGAGACTTACATGCTTCAAAACAGCTCCCGGCACTGCTGGATTATTCAGGTCAACAGATCCTTCAACCTTCAGCACAACCTTAAGCAGCTTCATCACAGGAACTGCTGAATATGGATAAAAGTCATGTGCTTTTTGTGCACTGTTAATCGTTTTAACGTCTGCAGAACCAGTTATGATAAAATTTTAAACAAAAGCTTTGACAAATCAGTTATGACATTTCAGGTAAAAATATGTTCAGTTTATCAGTGCAATTGGAATTGAATTCTTACCAGAACAGATGAATGACATTTTAACTCTACAGGGATAATCAGCCCAATGTCCCGACCCTGAACATACACATTGTTCAGTTGCAACATTATGGCCCTCGTTTGTCCCAAACAATCTGAATGAAGAGGTACTCTGGTCACTCCACCTCCAGCTGTTAGCAGAATAATGAAGTCCTATCCATACCAATCGGTCAGCACTTTCAATTATTTTTCTCACTCTTGCCCAGTCCTCTGCAGTTGCTATGGTCGCCAGGTCTGCAAAATTCTCTCGACAGTAACTCTGAGCTTCAGTCCAGGTTTTCGACAGCTGTATGTAGTGGTACTCTTTGGTAACACCCAATGAAGGTCTCAGTAGTACTGAAAGAAACGGATTCAGTGACTGTTTGTAGGAGCTTGTAAGACACATTAAGACAGTGAATCGTAATACATTAGATAGGACTGGTAAAAATGAATTACTAACCCAAAAGCAGCAGGATCACCAAACTCTTCTTATCCATCGTTGTACTGTCACACTGTAAATAATGTTTGGAAAAATCTAAAACAGAACCTGAAACACAGAGATCCGTAATTTAGCCATTGCCCAAGGTAGGATCTTTATAATCGTGATCAGCTCTTACTGTCTGTCCCGAATGCCCAGGTCACTTTATCTTCTGAGCCTTTAAGCTTCAATACATTATGCAAACATGCAAATCATTGTGCAACATTTCCAACAGTGGGTCCAAAGAAGCCTTCACAAATCCTGTCCTTTACCGTTTCACAGGAGATGCAGAGGACCGCTTTGTGTTATGTTAAAATGATCAATATCCAGTTTTATTTTCTGGGAAAGCTGGGCTTTCTCACTACGACGGAAGTCTGATTTTGACCACAGAACCGCAGACAGTTTATTGGTGTCTATCCTACTTTTTTTTTTTTTTTTCATTTTTGTGAGATGAATTATATTACATGTTGAACATATTTCTACTGAAGTTAGCATGCTATCAGCTATCCCTGGGCCTGAAAACCTCTTTCTGTCTGTGGTCCAAAGCTCCTGTGTTCTGCGCAGCTAACTGAGCTGACAAGCTAGCAGCAGCTACAGTTTTGGTTGTATAAAAAGAATACCGTTAGCAGCAGTTAGCAGTTATTCTGGTGATAGGCTTCCCCTATTTGTTCGGAGTATGAATTCAGTGTGGCTCATGGTCCTTGGATGTGTAGGTGTTATTTTCTAGGTTTTGTGCGATGAATGCTCAGTTTGTTGAATCACTCTCCACAATGACTTGGGGATAGATGTCTGGTTAAGTTGTTGAAACCCCTGCACATGTTTCTTTATAGATTATGCCAATGCATTCTACACATATACCACAAAATTGAACACTGAGCTGTAATTTCATCCCAAAAACTAAGGAGACTGCTGTAGAGTTGCAGAGTACAGGTCATGTGTTAATAAGGGTTGGAGAATCTTTGCATTTTAGGACAATAAAGACTATTCATCGTATATCTTTGTTTAAGTACAATAATAACTTATGCCCAACATTTCTGTTAGATATTCTGATTTTTAAATCCTGAATTTTTATCCTGCCTGTGGAGCTCAAAGCATTCTAAGGCTGGCTTAAGATGCCCGATGCCGGGGCGCCGCTTAGCTCAGTTGGTAGAGCGGGCATCCCGTGTTTAGAGGCTCTGTCCTCGCTGCAGCGGACCTGGGTTCGAATCCCAGCCCGGGTCCCTTTGCTGCATGTTACTACCCATCTCTCTCACCCTGTTTCCTGTCACCCTCTTCAGCTGTACTATCATTAAAGCCATAAAGGCCAAAAAGATAATTTAAAAAAAAGATGCCCTATGCCAATGGACTGAAGTCTCATCCAAATCATACACAGAATCCCATGGGGAACTGACACATACCGTAAGTAGCTGATTTGGATTTTTTAGTCAAGCTATGCCACGAGGGGGATATCACTGATGATTAATTTACTTTTAAGGTCACTCTGATCTGATGTAGACATAAAAGTCATTTTGACATGTAGAGAAACTGAAAACACAAGGCCTTTTTCATAAGATTTACATGTCAGGGATGTGAACTTGCAAATTATGGATGACTATTTTTCCTATTTAAATTTTGGTATGACCTTGAAGTGTTTTGCCAGTGCTTTGAAAAGAGTAATGATGGACAAACTGATAATCCATCATGCTCTCCTAAAAATTCTGTTCATATTCTAAAAAAACTGGTTTAACCAAATGAGTTTTTGATGGAATATAAATGCTGCAAGGATTATGTTGACTGGCAACATTCTTTTGAGTGATAGAAGTGTTGTAAGGTTTTATTTCTGCACACAAGTGAAAGTGAATGGAAAGAGGGTTGGATGATGAGTGTACAAAGCCCAGGACTTAGACAGCACAGAGCAGGGTATGTTCTAAATCAAGCACGAGGCTTCGTTAAGGTAACAGAAACAGGCTGGTTAAGGTTTAAGCTAAGGTCAAAGATTGTAGTTTTGGTTAAATATGACTAAGCACATTCAGTCTTGTGTCACAGATGCTTCCTTATCTAGACCGAGTGCTTTGAATGCCATAAAAACATGGGATTGCCATAAAAACAGCTATCCTGCTTTAGTTGTTTCAAGGAGATTTTCATGGGGAAAATGAATGAAAATGATGTTCGAAAATAAATTCCTCAAATTCCTCATTTCTTCTTTCAGATTTCTAGGGCAAAGTGTTACCACACTTAAAGAAGATATTAAAGTGAAACCCTTCCTGGTGAAGGGCTCACGGAAGTTGTCGTCTTCATTCTTAAACAATCACCGTTGCCAATATATATGTGACTGATGTGAACTCAGTCACAAATGTTCACAGACGAGGTCATGTTTTAAATTTGTATTCATGTTGTGTTTAATCACGTTCGCAGACTTCCTTCCTCACTCTCTGACATATCATCTTGTGATTCCCAAGAAGTTTTAGCAACAGGCGTCTAAATGAAACCCACCATTCCCTTGAATAAACTTGTGGAATTCTCTGGGTTTGAACGAATGCGATAATGCGAGTACATGAAGTACAGTATAAAAACATACAACAAAGGTCATTTCTATAGATTGAAATGCGGAAATGTTTCATATTTTATCTTAAATCTTTCTACATGTGTACAGATGCAGTTCCATACGAGGTCACAGCCCTGAATTCTAGGTACATGTTTCTGTTTGTTTGCTTGCATTCGTATTCAATTGTTTATATATTTTCTGTGTGCCTGTGTGTATACACAAGCCCTGGACGGAATTACAAGGAAATTGGATTCCTTCTTGGCCTTGGTAAGATATGCATGAGTAAGAAAAGAATAAAAAGAATCGATCTCCAAAATAATTCTCAAGTAGGGCCAGAGTGCAGCCAGCATGCTTTACATATAAAGCATATCCATTTTGTACTGTACGGCAACTGAAAGTTTGAGACTGAGAGTAATTTCTGTGCTGAAGAGGAACTGTGGTCCATTTTTGGCCCGCAGTTTTCCCTACATCAGCTCCCTGCCAATTGTTTCAGGTGGCGAAAAGCTTCTCAGACTAAATAACTACAGAATCAAACAATCTCCAGTCTTTGATTCTGTATATGATAAATGATTGATTATGGTCATTAGCGAGATAGAACGCTAAGCTCTCCTCTGAGCTCAAACTAATTGTGGTCTGCAAGGCTGGAAGTTCTTAGTGATCTGACTCAGGTAATTATGCCGCACTTTCATTTTCCCACCGAGGTCTTGCAAGAGTCTTCTAGCCACGCGCTGAAATGACCTGGCATTACTGCTAATCTGTCCTCCAAAGCCACAGCTCTCCTCCTCTCTCCTCTAATAACATTCATTTGTTATGCTCTCCCTCACACAATCAGTTGAGGAGAGATTCTCTCTGCGGGTATTAGCCTAAAAAGTGAGGACTGAGGGACGCAAGTCATCATTAGGGTAACTCAATTGGGAGTAATCCAGATTCAAAGAGACGGTGGACGGTGGTGCAGGAAGGGATCTAACTCGCAGGACAAATCTCATGTAACTACCGCGGTGTGTCTCCAAATGTTGGGATTATCTCTGAGAGAGGAGAAGCACAGCACATTGCGACTTAGGCCGGGATCACAGAGAGCAGGATGTATTACTCTGATCAAAGCTCACAAATTTAAATGGACTGTCTGTAGCAATAACGATGAAGCGCGTATTAGAGATTTTCCATTCTGTATTGATTGATTAAACAGGGATGTTTGTTTAATGTCAGTTTCCACTATTATTCAGCCCTACGATGCTTCCATTCCATACATTATTTATTGCAAGACTTTGAAATATAGCAAGCGGGTGAAATCAATTATATTGAAAATCACGTCAGGCCAGGTCAAGTCATCTCTTATTGTGTATCTTTTTGTGGCGTGAAAGGGATATTGTGGCAATGTTAGCCAATGATAGGGGCAAGCTGAGTTTGAATTTCCATTCATCTTTGCATTATCTGTGGGTGCTGGGCTCTGCCAAAGTTGTACCTTGTCACAAATTCTGTTTATGGTTTTAATGGAGAGAATCTGTCATGCAGATGCTTCTCTGTTATTATCGATTCTGTGGTTCTGTTGACCTCAGTCATCAAACCAGTGGTGGCTGGTCAAAAGAGGGTGCACCGAGCCACCACTCCCTATGTGAGGGACTGACATGAACTTATAAAAGATATATCTGAACATCTTCTCTTGGGGTAGCAACTCCCAACTCAAGAGAAGTAATCTACCATTTTCCAGCAGTTTACCATGACCTCAGAGGTAGAAAAAGGGTGCTTAAGTTTCCACATCACACCTGTATAACTTCAATATATTGGCGTCAAACCTTGTCCTATGATAATAAATTCTCTGTATTGACCAGAAAAATTTGATTACAGATGCAAGCAGCTAAAATGTGCCCGCCTTTCTGTGTCAGGATGGAAGTTCAGAACAAAAACGCTGCTTCCTTTTCACTAAATGAACCAGTTAAGGTGGTTCAGACATCTGTTTGGGACAAAACCCTGTGGAGGTACCTAAAGTGTATGTTAATATGAAGGAAATGCAGGGCACACCTGGAGGGATATCCAGCATGTGTTGACAGTGTCCTGAGATTCCCCAGGGGAAGATGGAGGACTATCTGAGAAGAAGGATATAAGGAAATTGCTTTCAGTCCATTTTATAACACAGGAAACAGATTTGTGCATTGCACCTGTCCTCAACCAGAGTTCTGTGCTCCCCGCTCCAAGGGTAGAACTTTCTGATGGTCCAGAGGTTTCTACACTGAACCTCACTTACAGGTCAAACCTTAAGGCTGCCATCTTTGCGATTCCTCAGTGGAAATGTGGAAATGCAACCGGGAATGCACACATGGGAGTTCAGTTCCCATGGCTCATAGGACCAGGAATTACTTGGTTAAAAAAGGCCCTCTGCCTTATTATCCCAGATGTATTATTATGGATCCCTCCGCTTTTCTTAATGAGACTCACCCTACCCTGTCTTTGAATGGTTGCGTTTGTTGGTTGGGTTATTTAGGTTTAGGCGTAATAAGTGACATTGGTTAGGGTTGGGCTAATGATATCAGGCTAAGGCAATTTTGCAGACCAAGTAAGGCAGGTCACTGCAAAACAATTGTGACATCCCCTCTGATGCATCCCAGACCCCATGTAGCAGTCTGAAATGAATGGAGGGATGATCATCTTGGATAAACTTGGTGAGGGGAAATGAATGAGAAGTGTTCTCGCAGTAGGAGGCTTTATTTGTTTTGAGTGAGCTAAATAAGGGTTAATAAAAAGCCTCAAGCAACAATCATGTTACTCCATCATCATGAATGAAATGTAGTGTAATTCAGTTCAAATTTGCAACCCTGTCACTAGCTGCACACACAGAAGAATGCAGCAATCTCTCTCTTATGACATCAATGCAATTACCCTCACACCAAATCATCTCGTACATCTGCCATCCTACAGATGTCAGGGCGCCTGCAGCGTCATACATTCCGTTCATGACAATCCTGATCATTTGTTTATGTGCAGATTTGTCAGTGACTGTTGCTCCATTATTACACATTGTCAGGAGCAACCCCAGAACTATACATCATTTACTATATTACTATGAATTATGTATTAGTCTCATGTATGAGGCTGTGCATGCGTGTGTGGTCTCACGAGCTGGATGCGATGACTGCAGCAGCAGAATGCTTATGGACGTATCTGCCCCTTGACAATGGTTCATTTTGTGGTGATCATTGATTGTAATGTTGTTCACTCACCCGAGCACATGCAAGCAGATGTACAGCCAAGACATGGACATCACTGATAAACCCTCAAGAGGGCTGTGGTTGCATTTGAATGGCACTAATGCAGATTGTTATGCTCCCACTCGCTACGCAATTTAATTTTGGCTCAGTATTGAGCAATTTATTCACTCTGGAAGCATACTGTATGCAACACAATATTGATAAGAAAATGAATGTGCCCATGTCTAATTTTCAGCAGTACAATATAGCAATATTTCAATTACATTATTCAGTTGAGAAAAAAAAACAAACAAACAGTAAAATGAGAAAAGACCGAGGATCCAATAAAGTGGTAATCCTTGGGTTTTATTAAATTATTCATCATTGATATATTTGATCAGACTCCGTGTTTGGGGCTACACAGTCACTGTTCAGTATTTGTATTCATCACTCTCGCAGTTTCGGCCACATTTTTTACTGGATGATATTTGTGTTTTGATACATTTCCACTACTAAATTAACGTCTTTGACGTCTCTTCTCATGCAAACCATGCACTGCGATGTTTTTTTTTTTTTTATCAGGACTATTTCTGATTGCCAATATTTGAACAGGGAGGTTTAAGCTTCACAAGCTTTTTCTGGGCTTCAGTCATATCCAACATCTTGCCACCATGCAACTGTTCCATGCCACAACCAACTTTAATCCTGGCATTAACGATTTGATCTGTGTCTGGGTATCATATCCTATATGGACTAGGAAAACTTGGTTCTAATCGGAATATGATTGAACTGCACAGACCACAGACTACAAATGAACAAAGACTATTTTCAAGCATGGATCCTTGGCTCTGGCATATCACTTCCAAGCAGATAGTGGGTCTCTGTCCTGTGTGTGCATAGAGGTTTTTTTATTGAACATTTTTGAATTTGGTGATTATATTTCTGGGGTATTTAAAAGAATATATTCAGTTTTGAGTCACAGTTGAGTTAGGTTTAGGCAATAAAACTGTGTGGTTAGATTTATGTTACAGTACTACTTGGATGAGTTTTGGTAATATAACTGCTAGGTTAGCTTTAACCAACAAAACCACTTTGTTAGGTTTAGGCAACAAAACTAAGTGGTTAGGTTTAGGTAACAAAGCCACTTTGTTAGGTTTAGGCAAGAGATCTCCTTGTTAAGTTTCTGTAAAAGATCAAGGTTTGGATTAAAATAATAAATCGCTCACTCACTTTTGATTTTACATGGACCCAAACAGCAACGTTCACAAAAATCCTCTTCATCCAATGCGAGCTAACGAGAACACACATCAGGGACACACTTGTAAGGCACTACTTATTAGGGTATCCCATTCACTGACAGGTGTAGAAAAGGTATCGTGAGTAAATAAATCAGGCAATAAAATAATTGTCATGCTGTCAAATTCTATTGACTGTTCAATGTTCAAGCCAAGCCAAAGCTCTACACAAGCTTTAGGTAACAAAATCAGATTACAAATGGTGATGTTGCTGTATAGCTTGGCTGACCTTACTGTGATGTAGTGGCTCACTGGGGAGTCTAGGGATTTGGGCAGTGACTTACTGATGACCTTCCATTGGTTGAAAATCTCATTAAAGAACTAAATTTAAATTGGTAGTTCTCTCTGTAACTCATTATGATGAAAAAAAACAAAAAACGACAGGAACATCTCAAGCAAGACATCATCACATATTTACAATCCTATCATTTTCTCAAACATAGGCAAACACAGCTGAGGTTACCATCAGATATCATAGTAGGAAAAGCAGAGGCTTTAGAAATAACACGATGGCTGTATTTGATTCAAGGATCCCAGTAAGTCATGACAGTGTGACAGGGAGCCAGCATGCACAAAACAGGACCCTGAAGCGGTGACATGCCAATATCTCTTCAGTGAAAAACTTTGATCCGTGATCCTTTGGAAACTGGAAAGTTCCCAGAAGAAACTACTTTTGTTGTTTTTGCCATGTTTTTTGCCGCTTTCACCACTCACTGAAGCTTACTTCTCTGCTGTCCCTCTGGATATTTCAGGATCACACAAGTACATGATGACAGGAGGACGTGTCGTATGACCCGGCAATATTTTTTATTTGTCTTTTGTGGCAATCCTCGCCAAAGGCTTGAAAGCATCACTTCTTACATCTCCAGTGTGGGCCTGTGGCAGACCAGTGACGCAGATTCCATCTCCGGCTCTGTATTGTCACTTATCTCCTGCTGCCAGCAGACCAGGTATGACACTTTTTTTTTTTTTCCAGGGGTGATGAAATGATTTGACAGTGCCTTCAGTGCTTTCAGAATATCAACTGGCCTCTACCTTGCTCATCTCTTTTTTTTTCTCTGCACCTCTCTTTCTTTCGGGTTCAATATCTGGTTGGTGTATCAGACAGCGGGCTGCAAAGACATTCAAATGACATGGCTTCAGTGCCCATTACCGGGCTTCTGCCTCATTACTGAAATCCCTTTTTGTAATCCTTACTTGATGAAAGCGTTAGCTAAATCAACAACAGAGATAAAAGCAGTCAAGCTTGTCAAATCATGTCTGTTTGGATGGCTTAAAACACCATCCAGCCAAGGCTAGCTGCATGACAAGTACATGAACTGGCAAAGAAGATAAGGCTACCGCTAAATTCCTGTTAAAGTTTTCAAAAGTGTGCTCAACATCAAATCGTATTTATGCAAGCTGGCGATTGTGTTTGACCGCACAAAATTGTCGCCAGTTGCATCATCATGTTGTGCAATTTCTCTCTGCACACTAAATAAAGTGGAGATGCAAAACAAATTGCTTTGGAGGAGAGGATATTGCTCCAGACACCGCTTATGTGTCACTGTCTCTTGCACAATATCAAAGATATTAAATGTTTAATACTTACACTCACTGCCCGTTATACAGCACGTTCAGACATCTACTCAATGTCATTGTTTTGCATCATCACTCAAAGATGTAGTCTTGCAATTTTCACATCTCTCAGAGCACTGCATCATGTCATTTTGTATCAAACAGACATGTCTCTAGATGTACAATCTTGGAAAAGAATTGTTAAGGTATCAATGGTCATTTTCATTATACAGCTTGCTGCCATAACTACCACTGCAATGTGTGAACTTCTTTTGTTGATAAGAAACAAATATTTCATATTGTCTGTCCATTATTTTATATTTCCATCAATTTCTAACTCCAAAATGTTAGCATGCTGACGTCAAGTTAGGATATTGGCCATGATAAACATTGCACCGTCCATGCTAAACATCAACATATTGCATATAAGCATTGTAATTTGAGCATGTTGGCTACATTAAGCTAACAGAAACGCTAGTATAGCTTCAGTAGTTTTGTCTTGGGCTCAACCTCAAGTCTAATGTTAACCCCTTCCCCTAGTGGTTGAAATCTTCCCCTATGAAATAGATCAACCCCTCAAGACCTTCATACTTCATCCGCCACGTTCAATGGCATTTATGTAAACAGACGCTACTGGACTTTTCCAACATGCTGCGGTGATACTTTCATGTACTGTGGCAATCCTGCTATTATCACAATGGCATTTGCCATTTATCTGATGGAGATTGGAAAGCCTGGATACTCGCTATTCTTCCTCGCTATCAATCAAGTCACCAAATACAAAACTGAAATAGCAGACTGCTTCATTAACTGGCCACACAACTCATGCTCCTACCATTCCAGTCTGTAATGATATTAGAGGAGCGGTACCGACTGCAGTAACTTCACTGCTGGGCTTTAGTTCAATTTTGAGGATCACATGCCATCATAGGGAGGAATACAGCATTGAATCATGGCGAAAACAGCAGTGTCACTATATGCAAGCTTAGTAGCCAGTTAGCCACCAAGATATCAGCAAACTTGCAGTGACTGTTTTATGCTCCTTACAAACAAAAGGACCATAATTCATTGAAACAATAGAACATTCTGATAACACTCAGTTGTGAAGTGTGCCCATGAGAAACACCCTACCCCTAGCAAGAAACAAGCAAATTGGAAGGCTAGGGCTAAGTGGTTATTTGGAGCCTTGTTGCATTTTCACATATGTATGGATCTTAAATGCATTTGTTTCAAAATATTTCTTGATGGTGCAAATGCCTCAGGTGTTTGTAATTTACCTCTGTATGATCAGCTCTAACTCCAGCATATTGACATTTTTTGTAGCACGTTTTGAGTGCGCCTTGGTCTTACACACCTGTTTCATTGGCAGGAGTGAATCTGTCACTGAGAGTTTGGAAGTTACTATGTGTAACCAAAAGTAGTGATTCAGATACAGCCTGAGTGTGTAGAGCTGCAAGAGAGTCCGTTGCCATGTGCACAGGCAGTTGAAATTAGACTGTTTGCATATCCCGGGTACACAAACACATAGTTTCTAGTCATATATGCATTTCCTGGAGCAGAGGGTCAGCCATGTTGCAGTGGAGCAGTGGAGCAGTTATAGGGTTCAGTACCTGGAGCGAGACACAATGAATGTGATGGGGGTTTTCTCTCTCTCTCTCTCTCTCTCTCTCTCTCTCTCTCTCTCTCTCTCTCTCTCTCTCTCTCTGTTCTCTATGTCTCTCTGTCATCGTGATGTGTCTGTCTCCCTCTGGCTGTCAGCTCCAGGTGAGACAGGTGACTGCTGTTCCTTTCTTCTTACTACATCCACCCATATGGGATGGTATATCCAGACAGAATGATGACACATATCTCCATGGAAACGCTGCTTTATCCATCCTCTAACCAAATTCTGTCTCATCTCTCTCTCTCTCTCTCTCTCTCTCTCTCTCTCTCTCTCATGGCGTGCCCCCTTCCACAGAAGATTGAAAACCCTTGAATGTCCGGACCCCTGCAGGGAGCCCTCGATCTGCATAAAAAACGTTCCCTCTCCGAGCCACCACAACACACACATACACACACTTGTGCTACTTAATAAATTGTGTTCAGCCACTGGCCTGCTGTGCCCCGTGGGTCAGTGTGTGGAGCAAAGAGACATTAATCATTCTGCACGAGTGCGTGTAAGCAAACACTGGCTGCACATCTTGTGTGTTTGTGTGTGTGTGTGTGTGTGTGTTTGTCCAATATGTCTCTAAGTTTATTTTCTAAATGTATAGCCCTACCCCTCTATATATGTAGATGTACTCTTTGTTTGTATATGTATGTGTATGCATGAGTGACACTACTTCTGTTCAAACTAAGACATCTCCCATCTGTGTGTGTGTGTGTGTGTGTGTGTGTTTTATTGTGTGTCTGAGGTAAATGTCGATCGACCTGTCTGCCTGCCCTCAGGCCTCTTTCTCCATCCCCCTTTTAAGCGAGCCTGTATCTCTCCACCACAGCTTTATTGCT
>CAEMYA010002140.1:3713292-3725461 GCA_903131615.1 Diplodus sargus | reverse complement strand
TTTTTTGTAATGAAATATTTAATTCCACCAAGACTGAGAAGAGATTAATTAAAATGGTGACTTGCAAGCGAAATGTCCTTTTCTTCCTCCCCTTTCATTTTATTGTCTGTGATTAGGAATGTTCTCTCGTACTCCGGGAACACAGGGAATATTCTCAGCTAACTAGAAACTTCTGTCTGAGAGGCTGAGCTGATTTTAGAAATGCTGACTTATTGATGTGTTTTCTTCGTGTCAATTATTGATGGCCTTTGAAATGCATCACTCCCTGGTTTATATTTCAGCAGGTCTGAGGCCAACTTGTTAACAGTGCTGTAAACTTTTGTCCAAAATCAGAATCAGGACCAAGGACAGATCCCACTAACAGCCTTTAACTTTGTCAGAGCTCCATGAACTTTTAAGTATGTTCTACGCATTAATAGCATATGCACGTGTTCCTACCGGATCGTAGTAGTTGCCCCAGAATCTTCCTCAGAATATAATAAAGGAGTGCAATTGATTGAGCTGCCAGTTTTGTGGAAGTTTAAATTGGCCTTTGTCCCAGAATAAACTAGTATGGCACTCAGTAGAGCACATACCTCCGCCAAGGCCCGCAGTTCCCGTTTGTACTCCTTCATAGATGCCAGTCACCTAAATAGGCCTGATTTTTTTCATCAAGATCCATGCATTATACCCTGAGACGGAAACGTCAAGAAACGACCTTATCTCTAAGAAAGTGAGAAAAGATTCTGGATCCGTCCCTTTGTTAATGGGATCTATTCTGGGCTGAGGCCCACCGTCCACCAGAGTTTAGTTTAAATCCATCCAGTAGTTTTTATGTAATCCAGTTGACAAACCAACCAAACACACAAACCATAATAATACTCATAGATATCATACCTCTTCCTCATACATCTGCTGCTGAGTCTGAAGCCAAATTAGCATTTGTCTACTGATTTTCTTTGTGTTTTTTTATTTGTCAAACAATCATTTAGACTATAAAATATCAGAAGACAGTGAAAAATGCTTGTTTTTGTCCAAACAACTCATCAAAACAGGCTGAGAAAACCCTCAAATATTCACACGGAATAACAACAGTGAATTCTGGCATTTTTGCGGAAAAATAACTATGATTAATCAATCGTGGGAACATTGTATATTAACTTTCTGTCAAAACAGAAATCAGTCAACAAAAAATGTCAGCCCCGCCTGTGATGTATAAATCTTTCATCTGCTTTCTTCTTCTCGTTTTCAGCTGTTCTGCAAGTCTGTTTATTGATGTAAAGTTGGAGAAATGTAACATGTCTGTCATCTGACAGCCACAGGGACGTTGGTTAGACTTTTATTTAGACTGAACACAGCGCTGTATTAAGATAATGCATGTGGCTGCAATGATGTGGGGTTTCTGCTTCAGAAATGAGAGACGATGAAATATGATGCAGGGTGTCCATTTTCAGGAATAAATCTATGAATCTGAAGGATTATCAGATGCCAAAACACTGTTTATTATAAACAGGATTTATATCTCTGGGAAGTTATCACAATGATAAACATGTTATCTTCCGACGTGGCGGTCTCCAGGTAAACAGTAGAACGACAATGTCACACAAAGTCATCTACCAGGAATGTGTGCTTGCCCATATTTGATTGGTTACTGCAGCAAGTAGCCAGCTGACATTTCATAGCATTTTTTCCAGCAACATTTTAGTCAGCACCCCTGTGTCGGCATCCCCTGTGTGTCAGCAGAGTCTAGTGCACTTCAAATGAATGAGGGCCTAACATTTTGGCTAATGGTCTGAATGTGGCCTTACTTGTCATTTTCGATGACAAGAATGACTTCCACTCTCCATTTATAAATACAATGTGTAAAAGTGTGCTATTCATCACGCAGAATGCAGTATTCAATGAAATTGCACATGAAAGGTCCCATATTGCAAAAAGTGAGATTTACATGTCTTTCTTATGACAAAGCACGATTCACAGAGAAATGCACACATGCTGTATTCTGAAACTGCACTTTAAAGGTGCAATATGTAAAACATGTGAGACATTGAATTCATACTCCAAACACATAATGAGGAGTTACTGCTAACTGCCACATACTGTAGCTGTGGTTAGCCACTTAGCTCAGTTAGCTGTGCAACTAGCAGTCTGAACAGGGGGTTTAGTGCACTGGGAATTATTGGGTTTTTTCATCGCTACCACAGGAGCTTTGGAGAGAGTACATAATGTCAAAACTGTTATTTTTCACATTCTATTGACAATCATTTAATTTTTGAATGTTTTCAACTAAAATGATCAAATTGCACCACTAAAGGGGCTGTCAGTACACCTGTAACATTATGATGTCACGATCTTACAGTCACCACCTTTGGCCACGCTCCTAGCATGGCTGTTGTTGCAAAACCACCGGCAAACCCTATGTGTAAACACAATGAGTGGTGCCTCCTCAGGCCGTGAGAGCTGACCAATAAGATTGGGCTTTTAGGGAGGGGGTGCTAAAAAACACTGGCACATTGTCTAAAATAGTTTCATTTGTTTTGTTTAAAAGGATGGCATAAAGGAGCACAAAAGGAGGAAAGCTCAGTTACCTTAACACCCACCTAAAACCCACTTTTACTCCTTTCTGTCCCATGTTTTGTCTGGCATGCCCCCTCTCTATTTCAATCATTGATGTCAGTGTACCAGAACCCACTATAGTGGAGTGACAAGGCCATGATCCCTCACCCGCTTCCCACAATGGTATTATAAACCAAATCATAGAAAACTGGCAGTTGATTTACATTTAGGCAATTTGTGAAATCACCAATCGTGTGTTTTTTTAGATGTCACCTTTTGCTGTAACTGTAACGTTGAAAGACATGTGGTTAACTCAGTGGTCCGACCAATCTGCTGTTTCTCCTGAGCTTATTTCCTGCACTGTCATGCTTTGCTTGCATCTTTGATAAGGTGAAAGAAGGTAAATTCAGGCAGCTATTTTAAAATGAGTTCCCCAAACTAACGTTGAAGTTGTAAACTTGTGTTTTTTAGCCGTGCACCCTGGCTACGATCATATTTGTAACGCTAATTTAATTATTTGAAATAGAATTTGCAACATGGAATGTTTCCTACATCTTTTGCCCCCATATTGCGTCAAATCACATTTTGATTACGTGATGTACCGTGATTTATTTTTATGCGATAAGTATAATAAGACCTTTCAGTTACAGAATTTGCATATTGTTAGTATGTACTGTGAAGAGTTCAGACACATCATATGAATTTTGTGGCTGTATGGAAGCACAGTGCTGCACGATGACTGACTTTCTCTGCATATCAACAACCATCCACCTCGCACCACGCGTACACACACACACACACACACGCACACACACACACACTTAGACACACAGACTCACGTCCCCGGTACACTCATGCATCAGAATGAGAAACGGCAAGGTGTCCTAATCTTAACGGGAGGGAGTGGGGGCATTTGTAATTTCTTATCCGCCGCTAATTACCGCGGTAACAAGACCCAGGAGAAGTGACGGCTGCTGGTTTAGACGTCTGCCGGCTTGACAGCAGGGTTAATTAACAGCCTTCCACCAAGATTAAGATGGGACAAAAACTAAATAGATCAAGATACACACCCGCGTACACACACACGCATACTGGAGCACATGCACACCTAAGCATGCGCTTATGCAGGCACACACATACACACACTAAACAGCCCTTCCACCACGAACTTAGATTGAGATAGCCACCCTGTCCCATCTATTTCGGCAGGAAATTAGCCTCCCACTCAGTTGGACAGGCTCGGCAGACACGGGGCCATTCGCCTCCGAACTAATGCGTGCATTCATACACCTGTGTGACTTATTGATACTGGCACATGCATGGGAGGATCATTTTGTTGATCCTCTGAATATGGCTCACGAGAGAAAGCAGGGAAAGTAAATGACATTAAGGGGCTGACAGCTACATGGCTACAAACTCTTTAATGCTCGTGTTGTATTCCCCACTGAGCACATACAATGATCCTATCCATCTTACCGCTCGCTGTAATGTCATAAAGTATGTCTCTGGGTCTGAGAGATTTGTCTAAGCCTGCCTAATATGTCCCCATCTCCACCCAGCCTGGTGGAGGGAGCAGTCATGCAGACACACACCCGGGTGCCAGGTTAATGTGGCACCATATTCATTGGGCTGTGGCGTGTGCAGCCTCCCTTACCAGCTGTCCTAATGTAACTCCTTTAGAAGAAGACTCCATTTGGACACAGAGTCTGTATGAATAAAAGAAAGCACTTCCTCCCGCGCTGCCTCTGCTTGCTGCTATCTTTGGCCTGCAGGGTCAGGAGATTGGAACCTGGAGACATACTGCGGGTGTGTTTTGCCCCACAGGGACACGGCAGGGTTGGAGAGAGGGGAAGAGACAGACAGGAGGAGAGAGTGAGTCGGTCAGCAACATGTCAGTCTTTCACATGGTGTAAACAGATGTAAGTAGACAATGTGTCAAACATTTCAAAACTCAACTTCAAGTGCACTGTGTTTCATAAACATGGCATTATACAAATGCTTATGAATTCATCCTGAATACATGTGGCTCATTAATATAGATATCATTGTGAAATTGCCAATGCTAAACACGTTGTTAAGGGAGTAAATGACCATGCACTCAGGTATATATGCAAATAATGAGGTGATGGCCACACGCCTCTCTGGAATTCCATTTTCACAAGGTCACTTAGCAGGATAAGCTGTACATACATGGTGACTGCTCATCTTATGGTTAGGTACTGTTGCCATGGTCACCAGTAGTATTAATATGCTGTTGAACGATTGTTAATTGACCAAGTCCCTCAGTTGCTGTTGCTGGGTCGGACGAGCTTGACATTGAGAAACATGGCGACGTCGGTCCTGTTTAGTCGGCTGCTGCAGCTTAGTTGCTGGGCTTCAAGAAGTTGACGCCAATGATGGAAGGATATATTAACAGTGTTTTACAAGCAAGTCAAAATTACGCAAAATGAGGCCCAGTCATTTTGGTTGAGGCAGAGGAGAACAAGCTTATCAGCGAACATCCCTTTTGTTCTGCCTTGACAATGTCTTGACATGTTGCCTTTGAACTTTTTGGTGCCATTACCATTACCACACAGCCTCATCCACTCTTTAGATCCTACAAAGTTAGCCTCCGGTTTTGGGAATGGATTGAACTCAATGCCTTCCACCTGGTAAGGGTGTCTTTCAACTACTCATTAACTTGTTTTTTTATAGTATAGACAATCTTAGCATGTAAGTTTGACAGGAATCAGGACAGCTGACCGAGGTTTTCCCAGGTACTAAGTTTGCTCATCTGTTACTGAACCAAAGAGTGCAAATTGTTGAATTGTTGAACTGATCTCTGAGGTGTCCCAGTACACAAATTTAATGGAAACCTGCCAGCTGATTGAAGTAATTTTTGTGGTACACATGTGCAGAAACTCTTAGTGAGAATGCTTTTGTTAGGCTTTTAAGAGGCAAGAGCTAAGCAATGCCATAATCAGGGGCACGACAATATTATGCTGAAGCTTTTTGTAAATTACTGATGCAATGATTAGTTTTATGTATGTAATAGGTAGCACAGGTTATTTTGGTGAGAGAGAAGCCCAATTAAACCTAATTGGGCCAGGTTTTCCACTGGCGTTGGCAGCAGTCAGTCTGGTATTTTCTTCAGCTTGAAAGCCCCTTTCGACCGTCTGTGTGGAACTTTGTTTCTCAGCACAATGCTGAAGAGAAAAGAGAGACACTAACAGGTGGAAGGTTCATTCAAATGGAGCAGCAGAAAGTTAAATGTTGGTATAATGTGGAAAATTTGGACCAAGACTTTATTCATATGTATACTAAGACTTTTTGGAATCAACTTATAATGTGTACATTTTTCAAAACTTCTGTGCAAAGGATGATGAGATGAGAAGATGATCAGTTCAGTTCACAAATTCCCATTGTTGTTTTGTGTTATGTGTAATGAGCAACAACAATTTGTGAGTTGTGAGTTATTTGTGAACAAGGCTTGATCAAAGTTACAGGTTCACAGCATAACTTAGCAGTTATTTTGTTGTTTTTGGGTAATTTGATTAGAATAAAATAAGGTCACTAATAATGCTCATGATGTTCTTCTCTGATTTTTGATGTATCATTAACCCGACATGCTTGTTTGAGCATTTGGAATCATTTTTGCATTGTCATGTGGACAGAGATATTTTGCAAAATGAATGCTCTGTGGACAACATTTTCTTCCTATATGGAGGGAAAAATAGTATTCTGAAAATAGTAGTGTATGGAAAATTTGTGTTGAGAATAGATGTCTCAGAACCATTTTATCAACGACAGCAAACTAAATATTTGGAGCAAATACTTGGAAATAGTGACATAGTGCTTAAAATGTTAATAAACTAGTTAAATCAAACATTGTCCAAATGGTGGATGTTTAAGAATCTGCATCAAAACAACTTTCATTATGGTTAAAACATGAACGTGATGAACCGGCGACCCGTCCAGTGTGAGCTGGGATTAGCGCCAGCCCCCTGCAGCCCTGCACAGTTAATGGATGGATGGATGATTCTTACAGTAGCTGTTGTTCACAGCTGCTGTATGCTGTATGAAAAGCTTCTTCTTCAGTTCATGAATTAAATCCCTGCAGCCATCTGACAACAACAGAACACTAATCTGTAGTCTTTGATATGAAAAGTGTTGTTATTGTGAGAAATGTTTATCTTGACCAATCAAGAGTGATTGGTATATCCATTCCATCAATACCATTTTGGTTTCATATGGTGGCTGCCCACTGCTCCTCTGGGATGGGTTAAAGGTGCAATTTGTGAAATATGGCCAGAACAGCTGGGTAATTATATTCAGCAACTTAGCTCATTGCTCAGCTAGCTGCAGAGCCAGTGGCCTGAGACTTTGCTTGGACTGGAACCAAAGATCACAGGCAGAATAACCACGGGCAACACAGCTGGACAACACAATGGGACTGAAGAGGACCACTTAAGGTCAGTTTGAGGACAAGGGATAGGCCTACAGTAAGGAGGTGATTTACAGCACCTCTGACCAGCACTATGGCTTTGGGCATCACCAACACTGCTGGCAGGAACCGGAGACAATTGCTTGTCAGCAGCAGTTTTTTTACTATGCTTTCATGACACAATTAAGCTCATATTGGTTTGGTGAAAGAAAGAGACGGTTTACAGTTTACAGTTCTATTTGTTAAAGAAAATAAAGGTCAAATATTGACCTATGGGTTAATTTTCTTGACATTTCGTGAGTTTATTTCCTTGATTTCTTACACTTTATATCGATATCTTACTATTTGCTTTTAAGTTGACCCTTAACCTCTATGGCTGCTGCAATCTTGTCGCATTTATGTTCTTTTGGGCACCCGGCACAGGATGTCTCCATTCTTAATCCCATCTACAAAGTTGTGACTGGCTCAGCTGGAAACAGTAGTCACTGAGCACTGCACCGCCATATTTAAATCACTGAAAAAATCATGACAGGGACTGTGATTTATAGGTTGGCAAACCAGGCAACAACCAGATAGGGCCTTTTATGAATCCCAGTCTCACCCGGGCTCTCTCCTCTGTGCACTTTCACTATCTGCAATGTATAATGCAAAGCTGATAGAGGGACAGCATGGAAAGAGGAAGGAGTCCTACGTCCTGCTAGCAAGTATAAGCTGCAGTGGCATGTCTGCTAACAGTTTCCTACATTAGCACCCCCAGAGAGTCATGCCTCAATGACAGCACTGTGCTCAAAGAGGAACTGGGAGAGAGGGACCGACAAAATGGGGGAGGGAGGTAGAGGGGGGAATAGAGTGAGGCGTCTGACCTTAAAGCAAAGGGAAAAGGAGCTACAGGAGGAAAGCTGCTGGAGAGAGCGAAGGACGGACGAATGAGGGAAGACAAGTTTGGAAGTTGTAGCAGCACTTAAGGGGGGGTGGGGGGGTTGTGGCCACCGCGGCTGTCGATAAGGACACTGAAAAAGAGGCGAGAATGAGCGGATGATAAAAAGAGAGCAGGGGAGGTGAGGGCGATGACAGGAGTGTTAGAGTCTGAGCAGCGGGGATGAGGAGGAGGAGGAGGAGGAGGAGGAGGTGGACGGAATGTCTTAAATTGAAATGCAGAGACGAGGATGGGGCTGGGGGCTGAAAGTTTCATGAGGGTGTCACTATGGAAGCACCAAATTTTTCTCACACCATCTGTGAAGGAAGCATTCCTCTGGGGCAGCTGATGCAGAGCTTATGCGCGTTGCCGTGTGTATTTGCGCTCTGCAGTGTGTGTTCAGGGACTCGAGGCGGTCTGTCTGGCCGGAGGGCGTGTTTTCCCGTTATTCACGTATCAACAGTGAATTCAGCGGGGAGGATGAGACAAAAATGTAAGCAAAACAGAGAGAAAGAGACAGAAATATCCATGTATGCCTGCTCCCTCTCTGTGTAATTTATGGCCTTCAGCTCCGCAATGCATTTCAATTGTGCTCTCCTAAAGCCCCTTTTCTATTTCACGCTGCTATTCAGCATCCTCCACAGCAGCCTAGTGATCTCTCTCATGTCCATTTTCATGCGCCTGCCGCCACAAAGACCTTTTTTTTTTTTCTGTCGCCGGAGGACCCCACGTAGGAAAACGCATTTAGTCCGTAAAAAAAACGAGGAAGGTCCGCGCTCTATTTGTCGTTAATTGGCACGGTGCAACAATAGATTACCGAACATGACAGTGTCTTTTTCAGAGAAATCTATCTGCCGTGACCTTTCTGGCACTATTACAGCAAGGTCAGAGAGCACTGAGCAAAACCAATCAATACAATATTGAGTGAGAAGACCGAGTCTGATGCAGGGGGACAGAAGGAGGGAGGAGATGAAAGGGGACACAAAAGAATAAAGAACGTGGGATTGCAAACGGAAAGGAGGGAGAGAGGAGTGACCAGAGAGGCGAAGGGATGGAAAACGAGGGAGGCGGAGAGATTGCGAGGTGTGGATGAAGCGTTGAAAACGGTGGAAATGGAGGACAGAGAGGAAGGTCCTGGAGGTGGCTGCAATCTTGCGGGTGGCAGCAGTATCACTCCACAGCCGTGCCACAGGCACAAACACACAAACCAAAACTCCTGGACGGCTGTGGCTGTTGAAAGATGGTCAGTCAGGGGAGAATATTCTGCAGCCACAGGCACAAACACAGATTGCCCCAGGGAGGAGTCTAATAACACTGTAAACAGTCAATTCTACACTGTACACTGCACGTTGGCTGTGGATGTATGTGTATTTATGTGTGTAATCTATATGTTTTAGCATGTGAAGGGCGCATTGTGTATGTGTGCCTACATGTTGTATTGTGGCTATGAAGAAGGGACCCAAACGCCTGACACACAGGCAGACAGGTAGAAAAACAAAAAGTGAGCTTTAATGATGAGAAGCTGTGGTGCAAAAATCATTATAGGCAAGCACCCAAACTGACAAAAACAAGCCTGGGCGGATCCAGAAAACGAACGAGATAAACAAAACTACCAACCTGGATAAAGCTCGGGGAACACGAGCAGGATTGCAAGGGAACGAAGACAGACTTGAATGCACAAGGACTACTGAACAACTGAAACACAGAGAAAGGGTGAGAAAAGACAAGAAGTGGGCAGTCGCAACAAGACACATGACAAAGGTTTTGAGAAAATAAGACTAGAAATAAGATGCATGCTGACACTGATGGCAGCGAGCCTCCATGCAGGGTTGTGACCATGAACATCAGGAGCCTTCAGAGTCTTGCCCAAGAATCTTTGACATGTGGACAGGAGGAGGTTGGAATCCAGCTTCCACTGTGAGTGACAACTTGTCTTTACATATACGTATGTATACACATACCTGTACTCTTGTGCAATATACTGCAGCGAGATCCACAGTGGCAGTTTGATGCTGAGGACACACAGGCAAGTTGGAAATGTCACAAAGCATCGGCCGCTTCCTTTCGCTGCTGTTTGGTCAGAGCGTGCCTCCACGGCTGGTACGCAATCTGCCAGAATCGTTTCAGCATCAAGGAATCACACGAGGTGACGATCCTTTTAACTTCAGACACTCTGCTTATCCAGGAACACTTCAAAATGTCATGGTTCGGGTTTCTGGTTTAGCTGTTTCCTGTTTTATTTTGTAGAGAAGATGGATAAAGCTTGCCTTTTGTTTTTCTACATGCCAGCGTTGGTGATTTGCGTTTGGGGCCCTGTTTGGATAGACGTAAAAAAGCTTTACGTTATAAATGCACAAGATTATTATAGACAGAAGCTCCATGTGTGATTAAAAAAGTGCAGAGGAGAAAAAAATCACAGCACTTCCATCTTCTTTGTGTCCTCCATGTACGTCCAAGTGTCTGCTCTCAACTTCCTCAGTGAAAATTCTTTGTAGCCCTGTTGAAATCACCTGAGCTATGTGAAAATCAACCTAGTATTGCTGGGTTCACATTGGACGATTACACACATCACGATTCACATACAATGCCAATACAGGAAGTGGTGGAAGAACTGCGGAGGTCGGGGCAGTGGATCGGCATGGGGAAGACTTCCATGTGGCTGACCAATACAGAACTGCAAGTAATGTCGTTTTATGACCAAAAAAGTAAGAAGAATAAAGTGTTTTGGTTACTTTACCATGATCACCTCATCTGAGTTTGTTTGCTAGAATCATAACCGATCCCTAACGCATCATCCCGAGTCAATGCTCTTAGATAGTATGGGCAGAGCTGCAGCTATTAATTGATTACATGTTAACGATCAAATTAATCACTACCTATTTTGATGGTTTTAGTCATTTCTCTGATTCCAGCTTCTTAAATTGTGAATTTTTGCTGGTTTCTTGTTTGGGTTGTAGACAAAACAAGACATTTGAGAACGTCATTTTGGGCTTGAAGAAAGACTGAACGACATTCTTCTCCATTTTCTTATTGACTTATCGAGAGACGAATGGTCAGATTAATCAACAATGAAAAATAATTGCTGATTGTGGCCCTAAGCATTGGGTTTGTGTATAAATAAAACCATAGCAGCAATGGTGAATTGAACAGTCGTTATCTTTCCTATCTCTATGTCTTCTTTCACTGCAAACATTTTGCATATCCCTAAAATGCGTAAATGTGCTCCATGATGAAAAGAATTAAAGTTCTGAACCCCTTGAGACAACTACTTGATCCATCCATACCCGTGTTGAGAGGGCACACATTTCATATTTGTCCTTTTTTAACCCTGTCTGCATGTTCAACATGTGCACTTGCAGAATAATAACATTACTCCTGCACAGATTCTCCTCTCCTTTTGAATTCTGTTCTTTTCTCTTCTCATCACACTCACACACTCACACACACATAAACGCACACACACTCGGCCCCCCGCTTCCTCTCTCTCTCTCAAAAGTACACTCGGCCCAGCAGTGCTCGGGCGTGATTCATGTGTGTCTCGCTTCCTCCCCGTTCTGAGGTTGGAATATAAGGCTGTTCCCTGCAACCACCTGTTCTCCCTGTAGGAAGAGGCAGGGAGATGGAGAGAAACTGAATACAGTGCAAAGTTTGGAGGCTCCAGAAAGAACACGAAAGACAGGGGTTAGCGGGAAAAAAGGCGGAGAGCCTGAAAGTTTGAAAGAGTCGAGAGATAAAACAGAAAAAATAAGACAAGGAATAAAAAATGTTGAAAGGACTGACACACCAGCAGAAAGACAGAGGTAGATGAGAGCGGTTTCACATTTCAGGCTGGCGAATAGAGATATAAAGACAACACATATTAGCACACTGTGTGTGTGTGTGTGTGTGTGTGTGTGTGTGTGTGTGTGTGTGTGTCTAACAGATAACGAGGCGACATGTGAGTGCTCTGTGTTTACTCTAATTAACTACATCAATACTGTCAGACAGCTTTTCGGGCTTTGATCAGCTCCCCGAGGCTGCCAAAAAGTCTGCAAAACACACCCGTCAATCACAGCCATCGTCCTTTTATGCTAATCTTATTCCAAAAAAAAACCCCAAAAAAAACAAAGCAGCGGCAAAGTGATTAATTTACTTTCCCAGAGTGAAATACGTGCGACTGGTCAAGGTGGATGGATGTGATGCGTTTCCTCTGATTGAGATTCCACCCTCATTCCCTTCTCGCTCTCTGCTCCACCCTTGCCTCTTTCACACTCATGACATCCATTACTTTTTTTTTTCCACTCACACAGACACAC
>CAEMYA010002140.1:3684322-3713256 GCA_903131615.1 Diplodus sargus | reverse complement strand
TCACACACACACACACACACACACACACACACCTATGTACACATGCACCGCTGGCCCGACGCTGAATATGTAAATCGACATCTGCTCCAGTACCCAATCTCCAGCCCTCACCATGTGTCTGATATGCTAATGCAGCCAACACAGTTTCTTCACTCCACATCTTTCCCTCCTTTGCCTTCCCCCTGCTTCCTCTCCTCGGCGCCGGCTTACACGATGCCTGCCAAGGATGAGCAGATGAGGCAGAGGAGGGGGGAAGCGGGAGGCGAGAGAGAGTGAGGAGAGAGCGGCTTCAAACAAAACCTGATAATGATGTTGTTATGGACGGATGTTACACACACAAACAGGCATGTGAGCAACCACGAGAAGCCGGGCTTATTAGAGAACAATAGCGGGGAATCCAGGAGAGAGATGCTGAGTGTAGGAGGAAGGACAAAGCTCCAACTCCTCTGGCGCTACCCTCGTTAACCGTGCGGTTGCCACCCCGCCCTTCCACCCCTCCGCCCCCCTGCCGCCGTCATTTTTCCCCCGACAACTTATCAGCCCTAATGAGCCCAGAGGTCGACACCTTGCAGTCACATTTGACACTTCCCTGCTGCAGCATCAGCATCGACGCTTACGTGCGGTTCAAATGAACGTGCGAGCGTGCACCCCTGCAAACACGGCCTTTGCATTTGCATTGAGCGCCGAGATGGATGGCGTCCCACTCCACGGGCATTGTTCTCAATCCAAGTCCAGGAGTGTGCTTTGATTTATAAAGGATGAAATGGGACGAGACCTGTTTCCCAGAGATCCCCAGTTGGCGCAGCTTTTGCTGCTTTGACTGAGTTCTGAGTGAATACATGAATGCTAAAAGACTCTCCGCTTTGCTGGCTGCATGTGAGGCCACACTCGCTGTGAGGGGGCCCTGTTGAAAACGATATGGAACAGTACAGCGCCCGGCTGTTTATCCAAATGTTGTAAGGGGTTGAAACTCTGACACAAACTGGAGTTGTCCCACATAGCCTTACCGCTTTTTAACCCACAGATGCAAAAGAGAACCAACTACTAACTCTAAGGGCTCGTCCACATGTACGAAAACAATCTTTTTTTTCCTTCTTGGCATTGTTTCATTTGCGTTCATACGGATCCACTGAAAACAACTCAAAATGCTGTAGTTCATATTCCAGGCCTATAGGTGACGCTTGAAATTCGCCAAAAATGGAGAAGAAGAGACGGAGCATGCGCATAAAGCTTGCGCGCTGTAAACAAGCAGACAGTAGACGGAGAAACCGAAGACAGCAAGAAGAAGATGAAAATGGCTAGTGCAAGGGGTATACATCTCGGGTGTCCTGGTTGGTCACGTGTTTCCAACATATAAAATGTAAATTCTGCGAACTGGGGTGTTTCTGTCAAGACAAAAAGAGTGTGCAGAGTGTTGTGTTGGGAGGGCTGGAACGGGAGTGGCACAGCTGCTGTTCAGTCGATCAGAGGTGGCCACTTCTAAAGGAGAGTGTTGAGAGCAGAGCCACACCTTCTGGAGGAATAAACACCCAACGTCACACAGAACCAGCTCTGATCGGTAGATCAGAGATTAGTTTTAAATGTTTGGGGTTAAAGGGCGGATTTATCTTCACTCCCGTTTATCTACCTGACTGTGGCAGCGATCTGCAGAGCTGACCTCTGTTGTCAAGGTGTTTATGTGCTGTAATGCTGACTGGTGACTGGAGCTGAAGGTGAAATGTACTTTACAACATGAACGTAAGAGGAAAGGGGGGGAAAAAAGGGGAAGAACTGGAGTCTCTGGTGAGTGCTGAGTTTAGTAATTGACCTGAATGCAAACATACACATAAACCGTCTAATGTAGCTAATGTTATTAGTTTGTCTTCATGTTAATTTACTCAAATTCACATTCACATTCACACTTCCTTCCTCAGTTTATCACTCAAGTCAAAGTGTCAGGCTACCAAACGAAAAGCACCATCACCTTGAGTTAACCTGTGGAGTTCTCTGGGTTCGAGTATTGTTGGAAACATTAGGATTAATAGTGCTCAAACTAGACACAAAATGTGACAAAGAGCTAGTTGTGTTAAACGTGATATTCATTAAATATTATATGTTTAAGAACCTTTTGCTGCATGTCGTCGACTCTTTCTCTCCTGTCTTTCCTGTCTGCCTCAGCTGTCATATTCTAAATAAAGCAGACATGCAAAAAATAATAATCTAAAAAAAAAAAAAAAAAAGAAAATCAAACACCTGAATCGAGTTATCTTATTACACGGACCAAGCAAACACATTTATCAAGTGAAACCTCATTAATCAAGCAAGTGCGTGACCCACTTGGATTGCAAAAAAAAAAAAAAATCTACACCAATTTCCCTGAAAAATAAAGCATTTATCAGTTTGATCCTGGTTGCACCATGAAGATCAATCTCATATCTGGACTGGAAAATGTATTCGCTGCGGTCAGGAGGACAGGCTGTTCTCTGTATGTTCTACATTCACACAGTCACATAACAAAAGCTCAAATGTTATTTATTTCACATGATGAAACTCCCCGCTTAACGTCGGCAATTTTATAGAATCAGAAAGTGCTGCACATGAAAAGGAAAACTTGTCCTTCAGCCACATAATGCCACTGCCATCCTTTTTGTTTTCAAAATGCAAGACAGAAAGCATATATTAACATCATTAACATTATGAGAAATTACATTTGTTGCAGCAAATTAGCACCGGTCAGAGACGGGCTACACAAACATGCTGCAATTCCCTTTGAACTAGTCTGCAGCTCGGAGGCATGGACAAAATAACTGAAACACAACATGAAAAGGGCAAGCTTTGAAGCAACAGATCACACAGACGGCAACATACAGCCGAAGGTGAGTCACATTCAGCTGAATGGCAATTAGCAGCATGTCAGCCTTAAAAGAGGTCCAACAACAGCCCCTTTCAGAGACAGTGAATCCGGTAGTTGACACCTAAACTGCAGAGCGTTTAGTCATGAAAGCCTCACAAATCTTCAAAAAGCACTGAGAAGCAATTTCAATGTGTTCCTTTGTTCCCTGATTTTCTGATGCCTCGTGTCATTCTTTGCATTTAACATCAAAACACATCAAATCGATTTTCACCACGCTGAAGGAAAGCTTGGTATTTGTTTAAGACTTGAAATAGAAACAAAGTACCTGTACTGACCAGATTTTGGACACTACTGTTGTAAAAAGAATTAATGTAATTGTAAATTGTAATATGTAATTGTTTAAAATCTAATGTAAGCCATAGTTGCACTTAGAGGCATTTATGGTTGTGACACCAGAGATGGTAATAATTACATATAGGTATCATTATCTGGAGTTAGTATGGCTAAACTAGTTTGGATGTAAGACTGTGTGTGCTCTGTGTGGATAATACAAAGAAAGGATGTAAGAAGAGCTGCTCCACCACCGGTCACATCCTTTTACCGAAACATATCGATTTGTATTGTTTTGCCTTCTCTTATTGATTACAGTATGGCATGTGATACAGTGGGGATGGATGGCTTCTGGTACAAACTGCTGAAAACAGATATTAAGACAAGACAACTTCCTGGATGTAATAAAGAATATGAACAAAAACATCTCATCATTTACTTTTTTTAATACCCATCTCTTTTCCTAGTTTAATTGAAAATTGATCACTGCTGATAAGATTATCATATAGACGTAATAAAAAGACTGCAGAAAGCTTTTTTTTATTTTCTTGCAGAAAGCTTTTTGTTTTCTTGTGACACATGAAACAATATTCAAACTAAAGCCATAATATTGCTTAAATACCTTGCTGTACTTAACCACAGTTGGGATGATACAGTCAAAAAGCTCAACATGAAATTTCTGAAGTTTAGCCTGAAAGTTAACACCACCACCTGAAATAATGTGGCATGCTATAGGAAGATACCCATAATGTGCAGCACTTTTATTGGAGTCTGCAAACCCATTCAAGAATCTGAAATAGGTAGGATCGTGAGTGTACAATATTTGCTTGACGTGTGTAGCTCTGGTGTGGGTTTTACAAGTTAAGTAAATATTAGAAGTCTGGTTTGCAAGAGTGTAACATCCCGTCAGTCTTGTCTATTAAGTTTCCTGTTTTATTGTGAAGGACTAACCTATCCTGTCTGCCATGGTTTTAGTTTTTTCGGTTTGTTATCTCCTGTTCTATTTTGAAATTCTGTCCTCGTGTGTCATGTTTTGCTTTTCATTTCCTCCCTTTGTCTGTTTTCCCGCCCTTTTAACTCCTCACCTGTGTTCTATTAGTTATTCACTCCTTGTGCATTTAAGTCCTTGTCTTCCTGTGTCTCTTTGTCAACTCAGACTTACAGACTTTGGATTCAACTTTATTTAATAAACCTTACTTTTTTCCCCGTACCTGCCTGCATGTGTGTCTCTCATATGAGCCCCCCTTTGTGTAATCTGACAGTGTCGTTTCGGTTCGTGCACCAGTGTTTTTTACCAGTTCTAATTACTCACGCTTGTTCTCCCTCGCCTGTCCCTGAGGCCAGTACTATGAAATAAGTCAACACTCAGAGTTAGTGAGTCTAGATATAAGAAAGACAGCCTTACAGTTGCCATCATGCTAAGCAGCCACACGAAAAGGTGGTTATCGAGCCGATAAGTCATCCCAGCTTATTCACATCTAGCCATGAGTGTGTTCACATTAAAGGGGAGGTGGGAGGTTTTCACAGCATATGACTAATCTTAAATATGGACATGTCTAATGGCAGTGAGGCAGACTAGTTGATAAATAGAGAGTTAAATGTCTGATCAAGGGTAAAAGCAACACAGATGCAGCTGCAAAACTATTGTTGACTGTTAACAGACACTCGTATAATTACATTACGTGTATTACATTAAATTCATATGTGTAGGATACATTCTTAAGACAGAATGACAATCTGAGCCTTGATCTTTCAACTGCAACCTTGGCGGTGTCAAACAGACTTATGAGCACATGAAAAATACATTTGAATACATAATTCAAAGCGGTACTTTTATACATTACCGTGCAACAGGAAGGCATGAGGCCCAAATCCTGCTTCGTGATGTGGACCTCAGAATCCCGAATGTGACTGGAAGTGACTCAGAGGCAACGTAACCTTTGAAATGATGTATCAAGTTCTATTTAAATCACCATCCATATTTAAGATGCCTGTGTTATTACAGTCACAGAAGCCATAAGTAAACAGAGAGTTCTCTATCTTGTTTGTGCTACAAACCATGTGTCAAGGTCTGAAGTTAATAGAAACTGAATCTCAGTCAAATCTGATGAATCATAATGAATTAATGTATTAACAGTTTAAAGAATGGAAGCACACAGAAAACCTACAAAAGCTTTTTTTCCCACACAGTTATATTGTAACTCCTTTCTTACGCACATTGTTGGCTTTTTAGATGCACGTAGGCACAGATGCCTGTTGTTGATGTCATCTGCTTTTTTCTAAATAGAAAACTAAGCATAGCAGAGAACATCATCATCAAACCAACAGGGTGTGGACTATACTGCTTAACTGTATCTAGAATGTACAGATCACGGAATGAGGCCACCGCTTATGTATGAGTCTGGCTGAGCACTGTCCCATGACACTTTTCATAAAGTCGAACAATTTGCTTTCATAATCAGGACACAGACTCACCAGACTTATCAGACTTACCGGCTCTTGTGGTTGTTCAGGGAATGCCAGACATTCTCACCGTACACATTTTTCACCCCCATCGAACCATACCTGTATGCAGCTATTATTGTATTATTGTAGTTTGGACTTTCTTTCCTCATCGCCATTGGAAATGAGAAGAGGGACCGCTGGCGGCCATTACAGTGAGGAGGTAAGAAACTATTTATGTGATTAAATATGTTCCACTTGGGCCTGCAACAAAAGGGATTTTACTGGTCTTTATTTCTGGCTTTTATTTTTTTCATTTTGTGTGTGTGTGTGTGTGTGTGTGTGTGTGTGTGTGTGTGGAAACCAAGGAAACCAAATCTCAGTACTGTATTATATGAATAAGTACTGTTTTTTTATTATTATTAATTGATCAAGTAAAAAGAATGCCTGCTTGGAACCATGTCATGGAAAGGGAAACACATCTCAGCTAGGGAACAAATTTTGACACAACACTGCCGCTCTCCATTGAATGAATTCTCGCCTGTTCACTCTTGTTTCATCTCAGTTTCTATCACTCTCTCTCTCTTCTCCTTCTTCAGCAGGGTTCTTTTTATTTTGCAGTATCGAGCTTCCACAGACATTCCAATTGTTCAACCATTATGTGGGGAAAGCGACTGGGAAAAGCAAAGCCTTCCTGTTTTGGTTGCACCACGGGCAGACATGCATCCTCTGTGCCATAATGTAACCTAGATTTTCCCAGGAAAATGTTTACAGCCATCACACTGTGCAACCAGTATTTACTTCAGAATGATAACTTCTTGGAAGTTTTAATACAGCAAATAGCAATAATAAAAAAAAACACAGTGACAGTAGTGGTCCAAGATGAACATCCAGGGTGCTGTGCCTCATGGTAGAGGTAACTAGGAATCCATGACATGCATACGACTGTGACCTGTCTTCATCAACTAGGTCGTCCATGTCTGGTAAAAAGTTTGGGTCATCTCGATTCTCATCACAGCTTCCTCTCGGCGACTACACCACAAGTTAACTTCCTCACTTCCCCAGCTTCCACCTGCATTAGCATTTAGATTCAGGTGAATTTCACAATGTTTTTTTCTTTTTGTGTTCCTGTTCCTTCAAATGTTGTGCGTCCGGTGCTCTGTCTGGGGGCTTTGTAAGCTCGGAGACAGCCTGTGTCACCTCAGCTCGCACTGATTTGTTTCTCAAGCTTTGAAACAAACTACCAGATTCAACAGATTTTGGGTCTTTTTTTTTAGTGCGGTGAAAACATGACGTGCGTGTCTTGACTTAAATAGAACCTTATCTGCGCGGCACATACCGTCACTATCAAAAGAGAGAATCATCTACTGCATAAAGTCTCCTAAACCTGCTTTCTGTCCAAAGGCCAGTAAGGGACAACTCCACTGATTTGGAAAAAAAAAAGCAGCAGATTACATGTAAGCTTATGAGAGATGGAGCCTACTTCTTATTTCCTTATTCCCCATACTTTAAGGCGTGGCTACATTCTGATTGACTGGTTGCCACCATTGTGTGTCCTCGCATTCTCAGTCATATCCAGTCAGTATATCCTCCATAACTCCAGCCTTTTCGTCTAAATTGGTCACCTCCAAAAAAGAAGATGGCGACAACCGCACTGCCAAGCTCGAGAATTCAGAACGGCAGTCCACAAAACAATGTAATGGTAATGTCAAGTTTGATTAACACGTACACGATTTACAAATAAACACACACGAGCAGGACAAGTACATCATTGCTTGAAGAGACACCGTAGCCTGCAGCATTCATATTAAATGACTGACAACCCTATAACATGATGATCCAGGCCTGCAGGGTGTTTTTATGGATCACTGCTGTGGGTTGCTTTCGTTTCATTGTGTGCCAAAGGGAAATCATTGTGTGTGTGTGTTTGGCATCGGTGATTGTCATTGACTGGGCTACGTCTAGCCACCGGTCTATGTACTGCTGACATACCAGACCGCAGATGTTAAAGTATCTGACAAGTATGGACATCTACCCTCCTACAGCCACCTCCTGACAGCTCGGGGAACACACACAAGGATGGATTAACTGACACAAGGGATGACGGCGCACTTCAATGCAAATGTCGTACCTCTTACTGTCATCAACACCAACCCTTAATGTCCCGACCTCTGTCCAAGTCCTATATCCACTTCCTAACCATACTAAGGCTAAACACTTATGTTTCAGTGCATTTTGCAGAGTGATAAAGCTAAAATTGTAATGTCGGTGCGGACTGACTAGCAGGAATCAGAGGCAGAGTGGTTAAAAAGCGATGAATCTTTCACTTGGTAAGAGTTCAAGGCAGAGTTAGGCACCTGTTAATGAGTCAGTGGGGGCAAACTAAGCAGGCAAGGGGCAGGTAGCCAGACGGAGAACAGGCTGTGGTCAGGAACAGGCAGGAATGAATCTGGAACAAAGGCTGGAACACCAATACTGGGTCGTACATTAGACAATCTGGCAAAAGAGGTCCAGTATATATGAAGGGGAGATAATGATAATGGGGAACAGGTGTGCTGGTGAGTGGGGGGATCAGGTGACTGGTGGGAACACATTAAGGGAAACCAGAGCGCAGATGGGGAAGCTATCTGAAATGACAGGACATGTTAACGATTGGGAAAAAAAACACACAAAAAAGGAAAAAAGAGTAAAAAAAACAACAGACGTGATAAAAATCGCTCCACCTCATTGAATCCTGCTAAGGTGGTTCCATTTCCTCCACATATAATTTTACCAATAGTTTATAATCTGGTCAAAACTGTAAATCCCTCTAAAAGTTGCCTGTAGATGCGAATGTGAGTATAATTATTAGTCTGTCTGTGTCAGCGCCATTGCAGACCTGTCCAGGGTGTAGCCACCCATGTCGACCCGGGTCAGGCTCCATCTCCCCTGCCACCCTGCGCAGAATCAAGGTATAGATACAGTAATGTTTGTCACTTTCCCAAGCATTACATTCAACTTAAACATAAAAATCACAAAAGAACACCAATGCTTATTGTCCCTGATGAAGGCTCGATGCCAAAACACATCAAAGATTAAGTTTTTAAAGTCTAAAATTTCTTGATTAAACAACAAACCAACTCATCTGAAAACAAGACAGTCTGTCGGATGAGACGAGATGTTTTTGTGACATCAGAAAATGTCTGAGCAGAAAATAAAACGTTTTGTCCTGGTGGCTGTAACACAATCTTACACAGTGTTTTATTTGTTCTTATCAATAAAATTATATGAGTCTGTTTTGACTGGAATCGCAGCAGATGTCTGTTTTACTGTCTCGTGGAAGCTTATTCAGTGAAACTAAGTGGTAAAATCTGAACTGAAAAACAATAAATCATGTGAAGATGTGCAGAACAATTTGTCGTCGGCGAGGAGCAGGGACAGACTGATAAATCTTGACATACTATGATTGAGAGTCACAGCGGTCACAAGTCTAAAACACAGTGTGAATAAAACGTGACACTCATAGGAAGAGAATTATTCTGCCAGGTCACACACATCCAGGCAGCATAATTAAAATTGTTTGTTTTCGGCGGAACTTGCGCTCTCTGTGTTTCTACTTTGGTTTCCACTCTCATTTAACTCAGGGGGACCAGGGCATGAAGGAGTGTTGACTGACAGCTAAGTAGGGACTAAAAGGCTCGGGAGGGTAACGTGTCAGATTTCATCATGGTTGGGGTCAAATCACTCCAGATAAGTTGATCCTGCTGAACATGTGTTGCAGGGATGAACATGAATCGGTATGATCGTGAGTGTCCTCACGCAAGTCACTCAATAATGTGCAGTCCGACATTGATTACAGGATTTATTTTGAGTTGCCACAAGGGAAGCCCTCATCATCCAGACATTCTATTGTTGGGGCTGTCAGTGAGCACCAGTGGCTAGGCGGGCCTTGTTGCGTGAAGAATCAGCGGCGGCTCGTCAGTGAAAGAAGTCCCTCTGATTGGCTGTTCGGGTAAAGGGGATATGAGAGAAACAAAAAAAGAAAGCCTCCTGTGCCTGCTGCTGTCGTATCCATGATTTCACCCATATAGTTGCTCCTTATTTTTCTTATCCACCTCGTTTTAACAGACATTTCTCAAATAGAAGTGGCAATATCAGCGAGAGTGGTGTCAAAAAACGCTGCCTCATGAAAACAGTGGTTGGTGTCCGTGCACACGGGTGCAGGGCGTCCGAGTCAGGCGGTCATCATCTTTGTCCTTCACGGCGTGTTCAAGTGCAGCTTTTTGACCAAGACAGAGGAGACATGAAGCAACACAATAGTGGGCTTTCATCGCAGCAGCCTTAAAGTGATAGTCCAGGTCTTTTGCTGTGGGGTTGTATGAGGTTCTTGTCCCTAGTCAGTGTATCAGCTGCAGTAGATGACCGCCTGCTCTCCCCCTGTGTGGAGAGGCAGCGCTGAGCACAGACAGGGAAGCAGAGCATTGTGCTGATAGACGGCACAGACAGCAAGATGTATTTTAGTCACCTAAAAGAAGGCACACCTTAATAAAATATATATGCGTTTGGGTGTACTCTATATTTTGAACATTTTTGACGCTTTGCATTGCTGTCAGACAGCCCTTTCTTTGGCACTACATTCCTTCCACCGTACAGTGTCCTTATTCCTACACACAAATATATATATATATATATATATATATATATATATATATATATGTATTCCTGTTGGTGCTACACGCTGCTTCTCCACACAGGGACGAGAGCTGATGGTCATCTCCTGCAGGTACTACAATGACTAAGGAAAAGAAACTTATACAACCCCACCACTAAAAAACCTGAACTATCACTTTAGGGATTTTACTTGAAGTCAAAGTTTTTTCCCTCTCTGTGGACAGAGGCAAAAGCATCTGATGTTTGACTTCTATAACAGAACATTTGTTAATGTCTAATCCACCTTTGTGTAGCACCTTATACCAGACCCGTGCGTGTAGCCTGCTACAAACCACTGTGGTGGATTGTCAATTGTTTTTCGGCCCTCTGCAGGGACGGCCACGTGAGGTCATTTCACAAAACCAACTTCATCCTGTGGTGTAAACACTGAAACCTCACAACGCTCCCGAGTCTCAACATGATCACACCCTTCATACACACCAGGTTTCATCAACAGCAGGATGAAGTCAGGCCGATTCCTCAGCCTCCCCAATCACCCCGTGTAAACACCACTGAACCTTCATGGTGCAAACACCACTGAACCTTTATAAGAAATAGATTTCCAGCTCCGGCATCTCTCAGCTCGCTGGAGACTTTCCTTTTTGCTGAAAGATTCTTTACGTAATGGGCTCCGTACCGGCTTCTGCATGACAGCCGAATGACTGAAACTGTTCTGAAGGCTGCTCTTAGAAGACACACTCATATATCTTTAAGATGTCTGCGTGATTATATCCTCCACTTATGGACTGCAATGAGTAAAAAGAATCTGATTTATGCACACAGCTGTCTGTCATGTTTTTTTTGTGTGTGACCATTTTGTGACAGCGAACGCCCGGGGTGCAGTTTTTCCCGTGGTGTCAGCGATGATATGATAAATGAGGGCCATTTCGGCTTTAATTGAAGGTCAGCTGCAGCTGAGCCTTTAGTTGTAAAACCACTTTGAGCGATTTGTGTCATATTTCACAAAAAGCTTGCCCCTTTACTGGCCTTGACCCTGGTTTATAAGTGCGGGGCACCTGAAAAAGCACGCGAACCTGAGCGTAACCACGGACAGGGATTTCGTCTTTTCCACAGCAATTACAAGCTTTTACTTCCAAGCCGTCTCCCGTGGCTGTGTGTGCGTAGGCCACTTGAGTTAATCAGAGGATCAGTCATGCTAATGAAAACTTGCACTCAGCTTCCCGGTGTGCAGCTACATGCTCCTGCCCACTGTGTAATGCGTGTGAATTTCCTATACTTTCCTAATAACACTCTTGCTGGTGCTTGGCTGCTCTGCACTGTAGGTGGACAGCTCGTTGTCAGCCCCTCAGCCACAATGTATCCACACACGCACGCAGCCACACATGGATGGCCTCATCATTAGAGTCTGGATCACAGACACAGACATGGGGGGGGGCGGTGGAGGGAGAGATGGATGGACAGAAAAGAAGGAGAGAAAAGGAGAATTCAGGAGGGAGGATATTCGGGTGCATCATTAGCACCAGGGATGGAGAGATCTCAGAATAGACTGATATAATGAAGATGAGACGGCTCATTTGGGATTTCAGAATTTACAAAAGTATGCAAAAAACGTGGTATATAAGAGGAGGCTTTCAACGGCCTGCACCCTGTCATGCCTGCACAAAGCAGTGCGTTACCAAAGCTGGCCTAATTATCGATTTCTCTGAAATGTCGCACAAAGGGCGACACACATTTAACCCAGACTAATTAACCACAAGTTTGATTATGATTACAAATAAATGTCACAATATTGTGTCCAATATATTTGTGAACCATGTTTGTGAGATAAATACAGAGATAAAGCTGCCTCCCGCTGTGGAGCTCATTAGGAGAAGCAGTGACAATTAGCTATATGTGCTCAACAGACCAATCAGAACTCCCCGCACAGATGTTTTATTCCATTTTTGTTTTGCAGAAATGAAGCAATTTCCACAGAAATGAGCATCCAGGAAAAAAAAAGAAGAAAAAAACTCACTTCATTTGCAGTTTGTAATGAGCAGGACTCTCAGATTGACAGATAGTCTCCGGTTTCCTTCCAGCTGAGCTTCTCCGGCCGGGGCTTGAAATAGCAACAGTACCTGCAGTTTGATTATCATTAATTCAGTTTAATTTCCTCCACCATAACTGAAACATTAATATCCGCACATGAATTATTGGGTTTGAATATCTGAACTTGCATCACCAAGAAAAGGCTGGAAGATGGACTTGAAATTTTAAGCAGGACTCAATATTTGAACAGTGCATTCCTGGAAACCGCATAGAAGTTGTATTGACTTTCATCACTTGTGTTTCACTTTAGCTCTCAGAGAGTATTGAGCTTATTGAAACATCAGCCAGTCTCCAAGGCACAAAAGTGGTGTATAAAAAATGGAAAAGGCTGCAATTATGGGCTAAGAGGGAGATTGATGAGTGGAATCCAGAGATGACAAAGCTATACAGAAACAGTGTTTGACATTACCCCGGTGATTCACAGCGGACACAATTGTCTAGTTACATGTGTAGAATGCGCTTAAAGTGGCTGCAATCAATATCTTTATATTGTCAATGGCTTATATGTGGGTGGAGTGGCTCTTGACAACCACAGATCATTATCATCCAATGTTTCTCTCAGCTCTTCAAAAATGTATGGTGTCTTAAAGCTGATTGTTCTGTTCTCTCTTTGCTCGCATATAATTGTTGTTTTTTTTCTTTTCTTTTCTTTTCGTTACAGCTGGAACAAAAAAATCCCAGAGACCCTGAACAGACTCTGTTGACCTGCAAGGTGACCAACAAAGGTAGCCAAGCTAGCAATATCACTAGTGGGCTAATCTTTTTAAATGTTTGCTGCAAGCAGCTGACAACTGTTAGCTTTGGTAGCTAGCATATACAATATTATCTAATAGATCCAACCTAGTAGCCATGATTAAACATTTGCAGTTAACATTTCTGCAACTCCACTTATACTTCCATTTACTTCCATTTTAGATTTACTTATACTGATATTTGTATGTGTCACAGGACAACGTGCCATTTTGACTAGTGGTTGACTGTTGTGTTTTTTCAGGGCTGATATGGATAACAATAATTAGTAATCCAGGAGACCTATAAACAATAACTGGAAACAATGAATACTTGGATACAGGAAAACTAAAAATGTTAGTCTCAAACTAGAGAATAACAAGTGACAGAATGTAACCAACTACAAGTACTGTAATTACACACAAGTTAGAGGTACTTTGATTCAGTATTTCCATTTTCCATTACCCCTAATATTGAAATGTCTATAATTTGTGTCATGTCAGGTTCACATTACATGATTATGACCTGAATGTCAAATCGATCTGTGAAATGGATGTTGGTGGAGTTGCACCCGAGACAGTTACCATAGGTAAAGACTGTGATTCAACATTTATATAAAGCCACTGAATATTTTTAAGGAGACCTCGAGCCAATTTTCTGTTTGTGTCAGCCTAACCGGATCATAAATACAGTGTTGGCACAACATTAAATAAATAATTGAGCTCAAAGACGTGTTAAGTTTCAACATACCTGAGCTTTACAGAAACATACCTTGCCACAACCATTCATTGGGTCACTAGATATATACAAAAATATATATAAACAGGTCACACTGTTGGTTTCTTTGTTGAAAAAATAGTCCACTTACCTTGATTAATCAAAATTACATTTGTTGTCAAAAAATTAAAGTTATTGAGAATTTTAACTGAATTGTTGAGCTAATAGGCAGAGTTATTAAAATATTAATTGGATCCTTATGTGTAGTTTTCAGAATCCGTTAAACATTATTTTTTTATGTATTTTGAGTATTATTATATATATATATATTTTGTCTTATGGTCATTGTTTCTATAAGAAAACATGAAATAATGCAGACACATACCACACTGATTAACTTTACTGCGTTTTTCTCTTTACTGAAGAGGAAGGACCGCGTGATCATCTTCCCCGTTCACCTTTTCTATAGTGCAAAAAAGCTAGCAAGAGTAACAAAACTAACCTATAATTCATGGATATAATAATAAAAAATTGACTTTCTAAAATTGGCTGAGGAGCTAAGTTCGGGTTTAGCCCTCCGTCAGCTTGAGTGGAGATGAAATAGTTCAATGTTACGGCTCTTCTACACTTTCCTAATGTTAGCGGCTCAAATTATGATGGAGAAACAAGTCGTGCTGAGCTGTGACACTATCCAGTGTTCTGCAGACATTTCTTTCACAATGTAATGATTTTCGGGCCAGTGTGCATCATGTGACGTGACACTATGTAAAAGCGGCTTTAAAGCCTGGTCCTATTCCTTGCAGCTTGGTTGTCTCCTTTGTCTCTGTTGTGCACTACATTAAGACAGCAAACACTTCAGCAACTAGCTAGTGAACATTTAGTGAATATTAAGCAGGTGAAGATAATTCTCCCAGGTGGCTTAAACAGAACTAAAACGACAGAGAATATTGGACTTAAATTTATCAGATGGCCAGAAACATGACTCCAAATAATACTCAAGTCTTCAAAATTTGGTGGCACAGCTGTCTGATTTAGGCTTAGAGAGAGGTTTTGCCAACAATCCCAAAATAGCGACATCAAGGTGACAGTAATGCATACATTGTAGAAAACCTGTGAGAGGAGATTTGGCAGCTGAGGAGACAGGACAACAGACCGAGAATGGAAATGAGAGGCGCTGAAAGTCGGGGAGGGTTAGGAAATGCAAAAAAAAAGACTGAAAAGAAAGAGAGGAAGAAAGATGACAACAGGACGAAGATGATTATGTGACAGAATCAGCCGGCGTTTTTTTGCAACTGGAGAAGGAACAGATTTTTAAATATGATATAGCGCGCGCGTTGCGTGTGCGCGTGTTTGAAAGGGAGAGTATGTGAGAGTGTGTGACCTCCTCTGCACACGGGTGTGTGTGTGTGTAAGAAAGCTGTCAACTACTCCAGGCGAGAGAGTTCCAGTGTGTCAACCTAATGGGCAGAAACTGGGGCATTGTGAATTATTCAACAGCTTTTTAGGGGGAGAGAGGAGACACTTCCAATATCTTCCCCGAGGAACAACGTAAGGACCCTACTCTCATAATACAGACACATGCACACACGCACTGCACAGCATGCAACGATGCCATCAAGTTCGGTCTCTGGCAACAGGTCTGTAACTCTTCAGCTAATGCTCTTGTTACTAAAAACAAACACAGCAGCAGCAAACCCACTGAGACTCTCGCTCCGTCTGTTAGTTAAAGGAAGTACACCACATCGCTGAATAATTGTTTCACTGGCCCAGTGGCACTTAATGTCGTTAGGTGTTAATTCCTGAAACAGTATGTTTCTGATCATATTTCACATAAAGCACGTATGTTATACTATATTTTACAGGTTATACCTATATTTTACAGGTTGTATCATTATGAACTAAATGTTGATTGCACATCGTCTTCACAACAATGAATCCATCAGCATTTGGATTGGTTCTCTATAGACCTCGCTTTTACTATGCTATTTTGTCTTCCACCTCGCACAAGATGTCCAGGAAAAATTGATGGCTGGTCTGCAATACTGTCAGGCACCATTTCTATCCACCGTCACGTACAGACTAGATAAATGGGTAAACTCACTTTTTGTCCTGTGCTGTTGGTAGTTGTGCTCTGGGGAAAGTGGAAAGTGATCTGGTTGTTATTGCGAGAGTGCCACAAGTACTTGAAAAAACGGTATAAAGCAGTAATGGGGAAGAGTTCATCTTTGGAGAGTCAGCCATCACATTAGTTTCAGCACTGCACCACCCAGTTTTATATTACCCTGCCGATCAATCAATTTTGCCATAGCCACTGCTCAACCCACATGCACTCCCTATTTCACCAAACAACCAACAGCACAGTGTTGCTGTGATGTGACCACAGTGTTGCTGTGATGTGACCAAGCGTTTGCTGATGTACTCTGGCTGAACCCACTCACATCTCGTTAAAAAAAGAAGAAAACTAACTCTGCTACATTTCTAAAACCACTACCAACCTTTTATGCCCAACGTGTGTTAAACTCTTTCTATAGCCAATTAAAAAGATCTATCTTTTCCTTTTATCAGGAGACACTCATTTAAAGAAGGGCCTCAGGAGTAATTAATAAGTACACTTATTTGATATAATGTGGACAACAGTAATCATTTAAGAGATACGTGGGGGGGCCCATTGGCATTTAGAACCCATCTTGACGTCATTTTACAGAAGTATTCATATCGCAAGTTGTGCACAAATAGAACCCTGAGGTGTCTACAGACTAGTGATGAAGAACTGATGAACATTAAGCTTGTGGAGTGCTGTGTGTGTGGATAGCAGGTTCTGAGAATTGGAGGTAATTGGGGTGGAGGTGGATTGCATCAGACAGAGACTGAAATGACAGCTGCTAAGAAAGGAACAGCCTGATAGCAATGCAATTATTTTACATTGCATTTTACACTGCATATTTTACACTTTAATTAAAGAGATGGTGGAAAACTGTTTTTTTTAAGTGAAAATTGCTGATTAGATAGTCTTCTGCATAGAACTTCATCTTAGCAAGTAAACATAAAGTTTTCACACCTAAATGAGTGCGAATATACATTTTAAATGCGGGTAAGCCTCTTAAAAACAAGTGATGTACTGCTTTTTTTTCTTCTGGTGTGTCATGTTGGACTTCAAAAATGCGCCAGAGAACATGGAATATTAAGAAGCAACAGATCATGTGTATATCTCATCCGAATACATCCACAAAAAGCTCTTTCTTTCCCTTCCCGTATTTGTTGAAAGTTGCTCATGTGTTGGACAGATCAGGCCACAGAATCTCTGTCTAACTCAACGCTAAACAGTGAACAATGCTCGAGCGCTGCGTGAACAGAGACGGATGGTAAAGTACTATCACGCCAGCAGTCTTAACATCAACACGCATGATAGCAATCGTGCCTGAAAAGGGGTGAAAATTGCAGTGTTCAGAGCTGGAACCGCCAAACACCAGGCCATCAGGGCGGGGGGCCAGCTTTGAAGGCAGTTTTCATCTTAGACAAACTGTAATTACACCGTCATGTGGCCAAAACATACTTTTTCCGCTAAACTCACATTGTGAAAAAGCGGCTGTGTAACAATGTATACTGCTATGGTTTGAAGGTTTGTAGATGGACCCAAAAGCAGACAATCAGATAGGTGAAGGTTATAAGGTGATTTACTCAACAATCACGTGATTGTCGTGAGGTCTTAAAGTTCCAGAGGGTGCAGAGAAGCATAGTGGCTGGCTGGGTTCTGGTTACCAGTGAGCAGACAGGGTCATGAGAGCGCCTCAGCTCCGCGAGTCTCGAGTGGAATGTGGCAGGTAGCGCAGGCGGGAGGCTGGCTGACCGAGAGGCTGGAGAGTGTGTAGAAGCCAACACTGGTGGAGGGCGAGGAGAACAACAGGGTTAACTCAAGTAAAACTACAAACCAGGAAATAACTCTTAGATTTTGGTAACTACCTCAGTGTGGTGTCGGAAACAATCTCGCAACAAATGCAGAGTTGACGAAGGTATTTAAACGTTGGGTGAAGAGGAAATTTGCTGAGTGTGTGTCTGTTCAGCTCCAGTCCTCCAGGGAAACCAGAAAATAATTTGATCCCTATTCGAGTTAGTCGGTGCGTAAACTCCAAAGTTAGTTGGCTCGGTCACAGACATCTCAAGTGCCCATGCTCTATTGGCCGCACAAAACGGACGGACGATCCGGGTATTTTCATACCCGGGAGGTCAAGGTCTTTTCAGCTTCCTGCACCACTGAGCAGCTTTCATAGCAACCGAGGTCTTACTATATGCCAATGATAAACACTCGCGACTACTGCAGAGCCATCTGACGTGGGAGTGAATGCTAATTGTACACATTCACATTCAAGACAAACTCCAGATATTAGTGAGTGTTGGTGGGTTTCTTGTATAGCGTGACAGTAGCCTCATCTTAAACAAATGTAATGAATTTATAAAGCGGGCATGTCTTACTGCAGGATCCAAATCTTTACCTATTTCTATTTTTTATTGGTATGCAGATTGTGTTAATCTGTGGCGGATGTTGGTAGACTGAACGGACCGACAGACAGAAACGCCACATCAGTGAGCATGTCGCGCCAGTAAGACAACACAATAAGAGAGCACAGTTCCTGCAGGTCGCCACTTAAAACCCCCTCTAACATGGACAAAACCACCTGGCTGAAAGTGTTTCTCTCCCTTTTGTCCCTGAACTCTCAGCTGCCAAAGAGTCAAACCTTATGTAACACATGACATTTACAACAAGGTCCAGTTCCCTGTCTACCTATCTGCCGCTCTCTCCTGCATCCCCCCTCCCTCCCTCTCTCTCTCTCTCTCTCTCTCTCTCTTTCTATCCAATCTGACTCGCTGACATTTAATTAGTTGGTGAGTGGAGGACGTCTCACCACATCAGCCCTGTAGTGTTGCTGACCTTTTCCGACTGGGTCACTCATCTGCCATTAGAGCACCACCACTACTACCACTTCACACACACACACACACACACACACACACACACACACACACACACACACACACACACACAAGGAATACTCTGGTGTGATGTTGAAACGAGCCAGATGGTGATCTGGCAATTGACAGTAGGGTGGAGTTTTCTTTTGCATAAATGAGATGAATTCATATGGACATGTTTGATGATTTGTGATGCAGCCAGCCTGTGTGTGTATGTGTGTGTGTGTGTGTGTGTGTGTGCACGCACGCGCGTACACTCGCACGCGTGTCTTTTCACTTCTTTGTATATTGATGAGGGTTTGCTCATTTGGTTATGTTGTTTGTGTGTGAGTGTGTGAACCCTTCCTTTCAGTCGATTGCATCACTCTAATCATCCATCATAAGAGGTGACTAACAGCAGTTATCCTTTCATCTCTGGTCAGTGCAAAATGCCCTTTGCAGCACGCATGCCCACAGAAGGCCACACACACACACACACACACACACACACGCACACACACACCTGCACACGCAGTCGAAGCCAATCAGAAGTTTCCACTTCTGTCTCCCCCCACTTCTCCTCTCCACTCCTCAGCGCTGTGACATATCACCCAGCTACATCAGCTGCCAGACACCTCCTATCAGGATCGGTTTGGAGGCCTTTTAATCCGCCCTCTAAAGAAGTCTTTCCTGTCAATGAAGGGAGACGTGACCCCAATACCAAAGGCGGAGGAGGGAGGGGAAGTGATGAGGGCCTGGCAGAGCGAGCTACCCAACTGGCCCTGTGTTCCGGTGTTGGGCGGCAGCCCAGACACTTTTTTTTTTTCTCTCTTCCGGCGAGAGGGTTTGGAAACATCCTCCGCATAGACATCGAGGAAGGGCGATATACAGCTTTATCGTGGACTTCTGTAGGGTTGTGGATCACTGGACAGAGAAGTGAAAGTTATGGAAGAAGATGTGGAAAGGAATGCAGAAAATCAGACGAGGAAAATCTTTAATAAATCATTTTTTAGCTGACCTTTACATATTTTGTGTTGTTATTGTAGAGCATTCTACTGCTTGGATGACCTTTCCTTTTTTTTTTGCTTGCCCTTAATAATAAAGAGCACTAAAAAGGTGTGAAGTCTGTTCACTTGCATCTTCCCACTTCCTCTAATTGGTCACTTTGGTGGATTGAAAGTCCATCTATCCAATAGTAGAAAGAGAAGTAAACCTGCCTCCTTCCGTACATTATCTAACTTCAATAAGGTCACTTCTAAGAGCTTACAGCCTAAAATGGACCGGATTGTCTCTTCATGCTTATATGGAAATGTATACCTTAGGTCAGCTCTAAACAACTGGCATGAGAGATAAATTCAGTTTTAGTGCTCCATATGGATCGTGTCCTCCAGCTAAACTTTAACGCACACACACACAGAGCTGTTTAATTGCTCCGGGGCCCCTAGATATGTAAACATCGCATCGGCCACCTCTCTTACCTCACAGTAAGGGAAAACAACTATCACTATTAAAGCTTAGCTCTGAAAGTGTGCAGACACCTCAGTATGTCAAAAAGATGATGCCAAAAAATGAAATAATGCAGGTTTTATGAAGATGGTTGTGAGCTCTTGGGAAACCAATTCACACCTTTTTAGTGCGTACCTCAAAGGTCATTGGCTTAGGCTGTGGAAAACATTTCTAAAAGTGCAGAATGAGTTGCTGAGAGCCGTCATCATGACCCTTCCATCATCACGTCACTGGCATATGTTTGTCCAGGTGGCTTCACACCTTCTGCATCCTCCTGTGTCTGCTTCCCTCCAGTCTCTCAAAACAAACCTGGACCACTCCACAGCAGTGGTGTCAAACTATGTGCCATGGATGGTCAAGTATTTTTATTCTAGCCAGTGAGTCGGGCAGCTGTACCAGCCGGAGATGGAGATTTAATCAACAAAATCTCCTGTCCCTTGTTTGCCCACTACGCCACATGATGTCCAAAATTCTCTGTAATTATAGCGAAACCACCAACTACACAGCTATAAAAACTGCTTCTCAAGCCTCCGTTTGTAGACAAGAAACCCTGACACCTCAACCAGGCTGCCAAGTAACGTGTGTAAACAACTACAGCAAGAAAAGTGTCACTGATCCCTTTGGTATCAGACAGTCTGGGACCCCTGCAGAGTCCAAACCAGACAAATGTAACCAGGCCAGAGCAGCCCAGGACTACACCACAGTCTTTTCACAGCAGATGACACCATTAGGTCAGAGCAGACGGTCTTTCCATCACTCCTCCATCCCTGTCAGTCCAGTCAGTTTCAGACCAGGCTGGTCGACAGACGTGTCAAGCCCCTCAGTGCCTCATTTAGCAGCCTAGGTCAGGAGTGAGCTCAGCCAACGAACAACCTGTCACCACTGTACATATACCACCACCACCATGTGGTAAAAGTAAAAAAGTCATCCTGAGTTTTTCAAAGTAAAAAACATATGCAAGATAGTGCAAACATATGTAGTCCAGAGCGGTAATTGTGGCAGATTTGCCACCAAAAATCGAAGAACATTGAGTCTTTATTTACAGGAGGCTGTTGCTGAAGATACGGTTATGGGTGGGACTTCCGGTGGGATGGTGTCAGTAGTGGTAAACTAGGAAGTCCTAAAACAGTCTGGAAGTCTGGATAACGGTCAACAATGTTGTTTTTCTGAGAACAACAGTCAACAACTAACGTTACAATTAGCGTGCGTCTATGTTTTGCATCCCAGCTTTTTACGAGACAGAAATAACGAACTTTTCCTTAAATGTTCTTGTCCGGAGTGCTGGCACCTGTTGCCCAGTTCGTAACCAAACCAAGGTAAATTTGTGGCTCGACCAACAGTGTTTTGAATATAAAAGGGCTTGTTCATGTGTTCAGCGCTACCGTTTCTATCGTCTACCTACAGATGACAAAACTAAAAGAGCATGGCTGAAAAACCACTGGAACTATTGCATGATCTGGTACATGTAGAAGTCTGGTACACTTCAAAGTACTTTTTAATGTATGGTGGCATAATTTACTGCAGGCTATGACCTTATTAATATTGTAAATGTTAATGTTATGTTTATGTTTCCTAAGCTACATAGTGCACCTTTAAAGCACAACATGTTACTTCCTTGAGAAAGATAGTCACCCTCTCGCCCCAGGGTCACCGCATAGTGACACTTTAGGTTGTCAGTATTTGACAACATGGGAATGAGACTCAACAATCAACTGTCTTTCCCAAGGACGTTGAATGTCGATGCTTAATTGAGTTTGGTTCGGGTTGCTAGAGCGTTAATTTCCGTAAATGCAATAGAACAGGACCGAGCTCCTAACGTTAGCTGACACTCTGATGTAATACACACAGCGGGGTAACAGCGGGTGTGCGATTCATGAATAAGGATTATTTTATCTGAAGCTACCACTACTCTACCAAACTGTGAAATGCCAACGTTGGCTTAGGTTACTAAGGTAAGCCAGCGCCCTCAAGCAAACGTTTGCGGCTTATTTGAGAGCACGCAAACAAACTGTTTCACACATTTCCTAAATTTTCTCTCACGTATATTTGCTTTCAAAGAGGGGTCAATTAAAAAAAAGTGCCATCCAAATTCTTTATATGTGGTGAATTTCTGCCACTACAGTCGGACACGCTGCTTCTGGAAAATCTCCATTCACGTTGGGGATTTATAACATTGTCGACTGTTCTTACAAACTGTCATGCCAAGTTGGGGCTTATTTTTTCTGTCAAGTTGTGAAGGTCTCGCAGGTAAATCGAAGGGAAATTTCCTCCTGCTCATATCTGAATATACACCCCGCCGCCTAGTGTAATGAGACCCATGAACGCCCTTGAGCTGGAAAATATTTCAAATCACACGTCTGCACTGCTTCCCTGTCCTTGAGCAATTCAAAGAAATCCCAGCCTGCTACGAGGATGCTCTTCTGGCACTGACCTCTAATCTCCACAAGGCGAGAAGAAGGAGAATTTCCCCAGGGATCAACAAGCATTATTATTATGGCCGAAAAACAAAAAAAACCAAAACACTGGAACACTTTCCTGCATGGAGTCTCGGATCAGAAGGGCTTTAAAGAATCTCCCTGTTTACTTTTAGCCACAGATAAAGAGCACACATAGCCAGAAGGGCCACACTGAGATGTTAAGGTATTAAAACTCCTCCTCTCTCTGGGGCCCAAGGGAAGAATGATAAATGAAGGTATTTATTATAATCTGCCGCTAGTTATTTTGTTCTTAAGCACTGCAGCTCTCTCTGCAGCCAAGTTCCACAAGGTTTCGCTTCCGACAAATGGAAAGTACTTATTGAGTGAAGCTGCAGGTGGCACAAATGCATTGAAGGCTCAGTCAGAGCTGTAAGCTTTGAAGAACTGTCTCTTTGCTTGACTTCCACAAAATGTAGTGTCATTTCTTTCCTTTTTTTTTTCTCCTTTTGCTTTTTAAAGTAAGGTGACATTTTGCCCGGGCCGTGCACGTGATGCAGAAACCAGCAATGCTGGAACAAAGCTCGAGCCGCTCTTAGTTGAAGCAGCCGCCGAGTTGAGTGGTGCGTAGGCTGTCCTCTAATCAGACCGCACGAGTTCGAGCCCATGTGAAAATGAAACGTCGCCCCCGCTCGAGTGTCCTTCACTAGACACTGAAGCTGCAGCTCCAGGGGCGCTGACCCTGACCCCGAGAGAAAAGAAAAATTAAAAGTCTTTGTCTGTTATTAGTGGGAGGATAAATTGTCTATCCAAAGTGCCATGCCATGAAAAAGTAAAATCAGTAAATCCAATGACAAAGCACCTTAGATAAACCCAAGTCCTTAAATCAACCAGCTTTTGCCTGTAGTTATTACACCACATTGATTCCCCACAGTATTTCTGCAGCACTGTGCTTTTTGGACAGAATTTCTGGCACCAGTCTCCAATACATTCGTTTCTGCTTGTTTAGCTCGTGCCGACGCACCTTTGGAACTGCCTTTGTTGCACTTACATTGGCACTGCTGGCAGTAAAAGACAATTAATCATTCATTTTGCTGTTACAATTTGGATTTTATACCTTAAAAGCACTTCTCCTCAGGGATGATCTGGCTCATTATGTTCCCATTTTTAAACTTTGTTTTTTAATGAAAAAGAGTATTCTGCGTGAATAATGCAGCACGCGGACCCCCTGTGCGTGTACTGCTTTCTAATCTACATGATGTAAAAAAGTTTTGGCTGAGCCACACAGTTGGGAAGTCACAATGGTTTACCGTACAATTGTGTATTTGCAGTGAAGCATTCTTAGGAATCACGTCCATACTAGACAGTGCCAACAATCGGTGCCAGTGCCTGAAGTAGTGTCTCTTCATTAAGTGAGGTGGAAAGTGCAGCTCTTGGGGAAACCATCGCAGACCTTTAATTAACATCTGTGTTTTCAACTGTGACCACAATTTTCCCCAACTGTTTTAATTGCCCTCCTTGAGCCATACCTTCACCATAGTCTTTTTGTCTCCTCCTTTCCATATCATTAACAATACCCAACATGTTACCGTGGTTAAGTTAGAGCACCAAATGTATTTGGTTAGGTTTAGGAAAAGATCATACGTCAGGTTAATATAACTGTGTTTAGTCTTGTAACTTTGCGTACATTAACTTGCTTTCATAACATGACCTAATAACAAATTGCTCTTGACTCTCAGTCACAAACGGTACTCTAACCCTGGTCTTCAAGGGGGGGAAAGTCCATTGTATGACCAATCCAATCACCCCAACCGTCCTCCAATCCGCTCTTTGTACTACTGCATTAGAGGGCTGACTTTATGTAAAGCAACAAACTTAGTACCGCTGACCCGGCTGCTGTATTTGACGTGTTGAGAGTGAGAACAGACTGCAAAGCATAGTAGTCATGTTCAAATGTTAAGAATTAAAAAAAAAAAAACTTTGGCAAAGAACGTAGAACAAACCTTAGCGAGTGGTTTGCCAATGACCCTGAGAGGATACAGTGCATCACAAAATGTCTGGGTGCTTGCAATATTCAGTGTGCAGTGTGCACCTATTGCTTCAGTATGTTACAAAATGCAAATATAGGCCGCCCTGCTGGCCCAGGGTCTAAAGGTGCAGCGCAATGTCACGGTTTGAGTTTAGTTTGGGACCTCTGTAGTGGACATGAGGGGAATTTGTAGATTTGCTGTAGAATGACAATGGATCCGGGTCATAAAAAATAAATAAATAAAAGTGTTTTTTTCATTTTGGTGTGGAGGAACATGACTGACCTGCACAGAGCTCTGACCTCATCGGGAAGCCAGGATTATTGGCCGACATCAGGGCTGGCTCTCACTCACGCTCTGACACTCTTGTGTCTGGATGGGAGCAAATCCCTGCAGCCAGGTTCCACATTTTTGTGGAAAAACCTGAAAGCAGAGGCATATGGAGGCTCTTATGGTGGTGTCTTAACTGCCAACGTTCAGAAATAAAAAACTCACCAATCACGTATTGATGTCTTCATGCGTGTGGCCGCATTGTGCATCATTAAACGTCAGTCCGGCGACATTTCTATTGCCTTTTAAAAATGACCCGTCTCCCTGTCATCATCATTTCATTGAACGTCCCGAAGAAAACGGGAGGATTCAAAAGTTTGAGAGGAACTAATCCTCATGTTGTGATCCTGCATTAGTTTCCCCATCCTAATATAAAACCCCAGTCGCCCCTGCACAACAACATGTGAAGCTCCTCTCAGGAAAGTGAAATTCTGCGAGGTTATGACACCGAGTCGTCCGTGGTGGAGGCAGCCCGGTCTGCTTCTGCATCCTAACTTGGGAGAGATAAACTTTGTCAAGGTGATAAAGTTTGCAGGTTTTCATCCCATTACCAAATCCCTCACCTCCCAGCCAACTCCTCCAGCTACAAAACCCAGCGAGAGAGAACAGGGGAGCTTCATTAGGCCCATCCAGAAGTATAAAGTTAACTAACCTCACGCGGGTACACATCAGCATTCTTCCTTATCTCTCTCCCCTTCACCCTCTAAGGAGCTCTCTCCTGTGACTCGCCGTTCCAGAGGATGCTTCCAAAATGGCGGCTCGGGGAGCGCCGCTATTCCCCAGACTGCCGAGATGAGACGCGGGGCTCTCTCTGGTGAGTGCAGCCGAGAAGAGGAGGAGATGCGCAGGAAGTCGTATGTGTGTGTGTGTGTGTGTTTTTTCCCTCTTTTATTTTCCGGGCTCTCTCTGATCTGATCTGATGTGAAATCACAAATTGGCCCCTAGCCGCTGCCCCCTGTGTACATAACAGAACTCATTAAAGAGAGGAGGGTTATTAAAAAGTGATGGAGCGAGGGAGGACGCTGACAAGAAAAAATGATTCTGTTTTATAAAAAAGACGGAAAAACGAGTAGAAGAAGAAGCAGAAGGAGAAGACGAAGAAGGAGAAGAAGAAGAAGAAGCCCCAGAAAGAAACTTGCTGGGGAAAGAGGCTAGGCAATGTGGGAGCTGTGACGGGAGGCACTGCGTTTACTATTCACTTTCACGGACAGCCTGCACAAATACTCCAGATTCTTCTGAGGCGTTGGACACGCTTAGATATTTATTTTCCAACAGATGATAACAGGGAATAGAACATCTTTCCACTGGCTCACTTTCTGTGCCCTACATATGGACCTGCAGGCTGAGTGGAGACAATACGATACGAAGGCAACGACCGAGCCGGCTGCAGAGTAAACCGCGTGTTGTGCCATGTACTCCGACAATCAGCGAGGAGCCCCCGGAGGTCTCAGCTAAAAATACACCACATATTACTGTTCACTTAAGATAAAAGCATTTGTTAAATGGCCGTATCATAATGTCTCCCGTGCTCAGGGCATTCGCTCCGTGGCGGGGGTGTGTGTAACAGCAGCGAGCGATCGCCGGTATTCTGCTTCATGGATGATCATCTATAATTCATCTGTTGTGATGGGGGACACATACATGAAATGCGAGCAAAGTATATCTCGGCGGGGAGAGGGAAAGAGGAGTGGATGGTGGAAACTTCAAGAGGTGCGGGGGACAGAGGCACGACGGGTAGAAACACAAGGCGAAGGGGGCACGAACAGCCAGCGAGGAGGTCTGGAAAGGGGGGGAGGGAGTCGGAGAGAGAGCGATGAGAGTTTCTTCCAGGTTGTTTGTTCTCCAGAGGCTACCGTGGATCCAGATGGACTGAGGCTGAGAGGGAACAGAATGTGCATCAATATTTACTCGCCTCCCTTCACTTTTTTTTCCCCCACCAAGACTGGAGAAAGAAAAAGCACATCGCCGGGCACACACATGTACGCTTCGCACCGAACGGGAGATTATTCCTTAATGCCATGTGGAGTTCATGTTTGGGGACGGCTTTGATCACACATGCTCGAAATAAATCAGTCATATTGTGAGCGAGCGCCGTCGTATTTATATGGTTTGTAGATGTGTGGAAAACCGCAAAATATATGTCTCAGAATGCCGGAAATCATATGCAAATACATCCTCATGTGATGTGTCGATAAAACCGAGCGTGTGCCTTCAGGTTGTTTGGACAGAAAACAAGAACAGTGAAATGGAGAAGAAGAAGTGAAAAACGACACAGAGAGAGGAAGGATGAGTCAGTGATGTCTGTTGGCTCCGCGGCGAATCAGTGTGCCGAGCAAACCGGCAATAACTGAAGAGACTATAACCTGTGGCCCGCAGCATCCCACCTGTATGCCTCAGCAGGAACACAACCACCTGCCCCATTCAGCATCCTCCCGAGGCCTCATTTCTATAAACAATACAAACACAGAGAGGGGGTTGGAAAGTTGTGTATGCCACTCCCGGGCAACTGCTAGGCTTTAGAAAAACTCATGTGCCCAGAGAACGTGTGCAGCTATAGAGAAATCATGGTCGGATCAACCTGTCGGGCAGGAATTAGGCGCTGTGCCCTCATTACCCCACCTTCCTCCACTGCCTATAGCGTGTGGCCCTCCTGAGCTGGAACATTACATTGCTTAAAATTCAATCAACGGTTACTTGATTGACCACATAACTTAATAATACGCTAAAAATAAGCAGAAAATATAAGCAAACACCACAAGCTAGTTCGGAGCATCGCCTCAATCCTGCAACATTTATCCCAGGGGTGCTCAAACTCAGTACGCAAAGGTCTGGTTTCAATTTCTGGTTAAGGTCAGGGGTCTGTAATGATTTGCCATAACAAAAAAGCACATTTAATCAATCACATCTGTCACACCTCATGTCGTTAGTGAGTAATGATTAAAAACTGCTGCAGCAAACTAATTTAAAAAATGATCAGAGGTAATTTGGAATTTAAAAAAAAGAAACCTCCCTTTGTAGAAAACAATGGGGATATTGTCAATTTATTAGCATATTTTCATAAGAAGTGCTGTAGTGAGATGTAGCTTATTATAAAAAGAAAAAAAAATGAAAATCATTCCAGTTGACACTAGCTTTATGTGTATTGGAGTATAGATTTCCGAGCGTAGTGCACCTGAATGCACCACGAGGCTCGTGTCGGCACCCTTAACTGAAGCGATGGAGATTCACGAGTTTACGCTGTGCACCGGAGTGAAGCAGGGAAAAGAGAAATAAGCTGCATTATAGCCACATGTATCTGTAGAATCGCTGTAAAAGATCTTCAGCAACACTGTATAATCACCAGTAATTTACTGATCAATAGACGATTCATTAAAAAAATAGAGAATACAACACATCACGACGTATCGTAGTCTTCGTAACATGAGGTGTGGTCTGGGTCTGGACTGTCAGGAGCCCTGATACTGGATATCCAATGCACTCGTTGAATTACAGTGGTGGACCTTGCACTGTTTTGCTGCTGCTGCTGCTGCTATCCTGCTGCTACACCGCTCACCTGAGTACAGAGAGGGGTAAAGGGTCAGTGCGCTTCAGTGCATGTGCTTGTCAGATCAAACAGCATCCAGAATTCCTGACCCCCCACAAATTCTTCCATCCTTGGAATCGTGGAGGCAGTGTGGACATGTGTGGCCTGCTCAGTCGTGTTCTTGGATCCACACACTTTACATGTATGATCATTTGTATCAGATGTTCTGTCAATGCAACTTGTAAACTGTGATTTTGTTGTTCTGTTCTGCACATGCGACATCTATTGCGCGTCTGTCCGACCAGACAGAGGGATCCGTCCTCTGTGGCTCTTCCTGAGGGTTTCTGTTCCGTCTTTTTATCCTCTGTTAAAAAGGTTTATTTTCTCCATCCACATGG
>CAEMYA010002140.1:3656434-3683781 GCA_903131615.1 Diplodus sargus | reverse complement strand
TCCTGCTGCTACACCGCTCACCTGAGTACAGAGAGGGGTAAAGGGTCAGTGCGCTTCAGTGCATGTGCTTGTCAGATCAAACAGCATCCAGAATTCCTGACCCCCCACAAATTCTTCCATCCTTGGAATCATGGAGGCAGTGTGGACGTGTGTGGCCTGCTCAGTCGTGCTCTTGGATCCACACACTTTACATTCATGATCATTTGTATCAGATGTTCTGTCAATGCAACTTGTAAACTTGTGATTTTGTTGTTCTGTTCTGCACATGCGACATCTATTGCATGTCTGTCCGACCAGGCAGGTTTCTGTTCCTTCTTTTTATCCTCTGTTAAAAAGGTTTATTTTCTCCATCCACATGGCAAGTGTTTCCTTCCTTGAATCAACAGAATGATATTGGGATTTTGGGCTGTATAAAAAAAAAAAAAAAGATTTGGTTTGATTTGGACGTGTGGGAGCTAACTTCTCTCCCAAGCTTTATTTTTCCAACTATATTTCGCTGTCCAACAATGTGCAGCATCACTCCCCAATCCCTGCTGCGCTGAGATTGATGTCGTCTTGCGGGGATTGATGCGCTCAGATAATAATATATTCCATGCGAGTTGGCTGACTTAAAGGGGCTGTATGTAATGTTCTATGTATTTATCAATTTTACTGGCCTATTGTGATTTGATTTTTCAATGACGTGAAAAAAGAAAAGGTTCCCTTCACCTCAGCTGTCTACACAATCCTGTGGAATGACTTGTTTCAGCTGTTGAATGCTGCCAGACTTTGGCTCTCTTTGTCAACGACTCTTTGTTGAATTTTTGAGTCCAAATGAAATGAGTCCACCAGTGACCGGCTTGCAGCGCAGCACAGAAGTTCGACTAACTGAAACATTACAGTCTGGAAGTTGATTCTGACACAGGGACTGAGATGGGGGTCTTGGGCCGACCCTTTAGGCCCCCAGCGTTCAAAGCGACACTTAACGTGTAACTACCAGTGCTTCTCGAGTTCTGGGGCAGTTTCTCTTCCATAATGATAATGCAACTTTAATGGCAGCATTTGGAGACGGGGGCAAATGGTGACACGGGTGGTTAATTTCTTTAAGTGTGTTTCATGCATTTTCCGCACACTCGTCTGAAAGAAGACGCTTTACGGCTCATGAAAGCTTAAAATATCAAAATCGACCGGTGCAGCTGTAGTCTCTCCCCTTAAAGTGTCAGTTCAGGTCTTGTCATGTGGGGTTGTATGAGGTGCTTTTCCCTAGTCATCAGTGTGTTACCTGGAGTGGACCGTCAGCGAGTGAGTGGGAGTGAGAGGCACCGACAGGGAGCAGGCGGCAATGTAAAACACTGAATAATGTTCAAAACATAGCGTGCGCTTGGCTAAAATACGCCGTCCTGTCGGTGCCGTTCAGGAGTACAACGCTCTGCTTCCTCCTCCTGAGACCTGACCTCACTTTAAGATTCTAAACTACCACGTCTTTAAACCCGTGGTGTCGAGTGAGCTGGTATACCTGCAGTGGCTCAGCACTGTCGCCTCAGAAGGTCCTGGGTTTCCTGGCATGGCACTTCTGTGTGGAGCTTGTGCGTGCTTCCTCCGGGTACTCTCGCTAACCATCACCAACATATACTCACCTGTCAGCGCCCCTGACCTGGCACTGGCTTCAAACTGATGTTGGTCCCCCTGCACAGCTGCTGCCCGCTGCTCATAATGGGTTAAACGCAGAGAACGGATTTCTCTATTTGCTGCTCTGTTCATGACTGTATGTAACAATAAACTTGATTTGAATCGCTTCCCCCCCGCCTTCCTCCCCGGTTCCTGCAAAGTCATGTTTGACTCTCGGCTCGGTGCTTGTATCCACAGACGGGTGTTAACATGATTTATTTTTAAAATATTAAAACTCCCAACAGGGAAGCGGGCGCAGTAAAGCCAGAATAATGTTGGAATCATTTATTCGAAAGCCAGTGCATTCCGCATATCCCACGTGAATGAATTGTAATAAGCTAATTTGAGTATTATTGTGGATCATTGTGTGTGCTTCTCCCCGTCGGGGGAGTTTTACTGGGAGTGTGGGTGGTCTGGGTAAAGCCTGCGACTATGCACGGTTTTATTGTTCCTTTCTTAATTAAGTTAAACAGTTTGTGTGATTGTGCATGAATAGGAGGGCAAAGTAAGTATAACATCCGTGTGCCATTCACCCTCGCTTCTTGCAACACGTCTCCCCATTAATCCGTTTCTGGTCTGGACTTTGTTCTGAGAAGTGCTACATAAATGTTTGTTGCTCATTTCTCTTTGCTCTCCGGTGAACCCTGCGAGTGTAGTTACAGGAACATGAAGATTTATAAAAAGACGCTGTGCTCGAGTGGAAAATCCAGAAAGCCAGGGATCATGCTCACTCAGGCGTCCCCTAAACAGACATTGACAGGGAGACCCAGAGGACCTGGGAGTGGAAACAGGCTTTGACCGGGGAATGAACCTGGTCGCAGGTGCTCAACCGTAACGCTGAGCCGGTCAATGAGCCAGAGCGGGGCAACAGGCAAATAAATACAATTAGTGGGGAATTTGCCTTGACAATTAGCAGCGCTTACCTCGGCTCACCTTCTCCGGGGTCCTCACAGACTTCCTGCAACGGCAAAGATCCCTCGTTGTGCGTCGTCTTAATGATCTGCCTCCCCGATTGCCTTTACGCTGCGTGCGTGTGGATATGTTCATCTGTCACGATCTTGCAGCCTTCGTGACTTTCTGCGACCGAGGCGAATATACAGAGCCAAGGTCAAGCTGTGCGGCTGACAGGGGGGCGATGAATAGGAGTAAACAGGGACGGGTTAGGTTACCTTTGTGTCTCCTGTGGCTGCATGTTGCAACACCGCCGCCGTGTCCATCTTTGTCTCATCTGCTCCACTTCCTTCGGCTCTGAAGGGCACGAAAGCTTGCATGTCAGACATTAGAGGTGTGTGTGCGTTCGCGTCTTGATGTCTTCTTCCTGGAGGCAGGGGAGGCAGAGGGCGGCGGAGCCGTGCGGACCTCAACTCTGGGAGAGTGTGTGTGTGTGTGTGTGTGTGTGTGTGTGTGTGAAGCGGAGACAGGGAGAGAATAGAGGCACTCGTCTATATAATGGAGTAAGAACTCAGTCAGCTTGGAGGAGGCTTCATCAGTCTGCTGCAGCAGCAACCACACACCCTCACACACACTCCTGCCTGGCCCACAGACCTAACCAGACCAGCTGTAATTTGTCATTTGGCTGCGAACTGGGCCGTCAGCGCTGGGTTACTTTTAGCTTCCGGCTTGATGATAATCCCCCCTCTTTGAAGGCCGGCCAATCCAATCCCATGGCTGACATTGCCAGAGAGGACTACACCATTGTGACCTTTATGGAGCACCAACTAATCTTTCCACAACAAGCGAGCGAGAGAGACGAAAAAAAAAACTGGCAACGAGTTCAACAGGCTTACTTGTCCTCCATAACTCCTTTGTCTCCATCCTCTATTCTCATTTTTCTTTTTTCTTTTTTCTGCAGAAAACACCCAAAGCCCTTTTCCCAACATGCACTGTCTAGTCACTTGGTTTTAGAAAAAAATGAAGAAGAAAAAGTCACGCAGCCCTCTTAGTCACTTGACATTTAGCAAATCCTCATGTTTCTGCTGCTGGCTCTGTGCTCTGGGTGTGTAGAGGTGGCGTGTGCTTTGTCCAGCGTCCCCGGCAGCGTTTGGCACACTTGCAGACGTGGCATCGTTAAAGGCTTTTTCACACCTAGTTGGTTCAAATCACTTATCTCTCTGGCTTCACCTTTGATTCCAGCCGTTTGGGCCTCACGAGACCACACTGGACTGGACGAGAACTTGCTGACATGTTGAGGGGGGATTCAGGCTCGGATTCAGTAACTTAAGGAACAAAGATCATGGGTGGACTTCTGAGATGTCATGGGGCACTAAAAACAATTATTTCGAAAGTTACAAGTTTACAACGTAAATTCCCGAGAAGACGTGAAGTTGAAACTTGCATCTACTTGCTAGAACGTGGTCTGCAACATTTGTAGAGCATACCTGTTTACACCAATAGGGAGGAGGCAATGTATTGTTCATAGTTTAAAAACAAACCTCTGTATTTCCGTGTTTCTGTTGTCGCTTTCTGTTGTGCAGCTTCACGTGGCGTTCACAGGAACGGGACATCAGAGTCTCATTTTAGAATTTACCCAACCTGACCATAACTGTATCAGCTCTTCCTAGGTATTCATCGCGGCAGAAATAAAGAGTTGGATGGATTCTCCAGTGAACACAGTGTCACGACTGTGGTTACAAATTAACAAGCGGATTCTTCTGCTGTCAGACTTCCCACCTGAGACGTGAGCAAGAGACACGAAGGAGGAAAACGAGGAGACACGTTAGCATATTGAAAAGCACCTATTTTCTCTCGTGGTTGTCTGAGTGCTCACAGCTCTCCCATCCTCCTCTCTCATTACAGGAACCACATGGGGGCGAACCATTAGCCTCATTGAGACGTGCCCCTTGACAGCCTCACTCCCCAGGCTCCTGGCTGTGTCACCTCCTCGCCCATTAGCTATCCCCACTCGAACCCTTCGTTCATCCCCTTGTGTTTCCTCCCTGACCTCAATTTATCCTGCACCTTACTTGCCATCTCAGTAAACACTGTCCAGTTTGTCTTCCCAGATCCATATACTTTACACACTTTTTTCAGTTGACTCGACCTAAAGTTGCAATTATGTGTCTCTAAAGCGTAATCTAACTGCTGTTATTAGCACCTGATCTGTGTATAAGACATTTATTGTGTCCGGTGTTTGTTCCATTTCCACGCCCGTTTGTTCTCACGAGGACATTGCCTTTTAATTCATCAGCATAATGAAAATAATTGCATCCCAGCGCATCATGCAAAAGAGACAACAAAACAATTCGGCCCAAAGAAACAAATCGGTGGGCTGTAGAACTCCCTGACAAGTCAAGCTAAAAACAAAAGCCGAGTGTGTTTGCGGCTGAACCGTCAATAAAGACGAGCTGAAAGTGCCCCTCTTACATAGTGGCATTTCATTTTGTTTTTAACTCGGCCTGCCAGCCCCCTGCCATCGCTTCATCTCTTTTGTTCCTGCCAGACCAGGCCGAAAGGGGGTGCAGGCTCAACATGGGCCCGCATCAGCAGGCTCCCTCCAATCTCCCGCCATTTGCCAGCATGGTACCAATCAACACTTTACTCGCACCCCGCGGAGAAGCAACCGACTCTGAAGGAGACAGAAGGGGACCTAGTGTGATGGAGAAATGGAGTGCGTGAAACAGAAAAAGGGAGAGAAGAAGGGGAGTGGGACAGAAATAGAAGCAGAGAATGAGAGAACGCAGGAAGGCGGCTCCTTGTTGAGCATCCTAAATTTACCGTGGCGCTGAGGCCCCCCCGCTGTCTTCCACTCTTGCTCCAACAAAAGATCTGAACCTCAGCTGAGCCCTGACACACATACAGGCTCACTCAAGTACAGTAAGATCTCTGATATTGCTGCAGCTTCCTGAAAAGTCACCAAGATTCAACTCAAATGTAAATATGAGCGCAGATTGCAGAGGATGTCTCAACCATAGAAACTGCTCTGGCTCTTAATACATCTTAAAAATGATACCTTTGAATATAAAACAACCAGTCAAATTATACCCCTGTGGATATTTATCTTTTTTTTTTTCCAATAACGCTCGCTGTACCTTCATATATTTCTCCAATTTATCATACTGTGTCCCTGCTGCCTCACCCCTCTCCTCACAAGAGTACTATTGATCCAAGGCGTTGCAGTGATAAATGCAATCTTTCATCCAACGACCAAATTTTACAAATGAGGGTGTAAATGGCCATGCAGATCTGGCCTTTACTTACAACAGAGGTGCAGCAAAGAGAAACCTTTTTAATGGGTGTTATGTATTATGCATTTACACTGTCTGGGTGTGTCGCTCTGGTGTTTCAACGGCAACACAATAAACCATGATGCCTGCCTATTTGATTCAAATTGATACAGCTCTGATGAGACAGTGGTTCCTTTTTATCACAGGAGATCAATATATTTGAAAATGCTCATTTTAATTTCCCTGCAGAGAGTTAGACAAGAAGATTGATATCAATCTCAGGTGTGCATGTTCAATATAAATCTACAGCTAGGTAAGAGTTAGCTTAGCTTTATATGTTCAGGAAATCAGTGAAAGGTTGGCTATTTCCCCTTGATGCCATTTTTAATGCTAAGCTAACTGTAGCCTCACATTTCCCACAATGTCGGACTACTCCTTCCCAAGAAAAACATGACTAAAAGAATTATGTTAATTAGTTCATCAGAGGGCTGACGTACAGGGAAAAACAACCATTCACACTAACAATCTCACCTACAGGCAATTTAGAGAAACCCAGTCAGAACCCAAGCAGGTCTGGGGAGAACATGCAAACACAAAGGTCCTGCCCAGTCTAAAACCCAAGTCCTTCTTGCTGAAGGGGAACAGCAGTAGCCACTGTGCCACCCTGCTACTCACGTAATATCCTGAATATTTATTTTACATGCATGCGACTTCCACCACACTAACAGTTATGTGCAGTATTATAATACAGTTTAGTTGATGAAGAGGGATTACTCACTACTACGCTGCCCACAGAGTTTACCATGGTTCCTGATACCTCTGAATTTTGAATTAAGCTGTACCTGCAGGTGTATCTGTACAGACAACAGCAGACAAGTCATAGTCAATTGCTTTGACCCAGGAGGAGGGCCAGTTAGAGGTAGCATTAGCTGCAAAAACTACCATGAACCACCAGAATTTGTGTCAGCTCTGCCATTCTATATCGATAGCCAAAGCTATGGCAAATCGTTTTTTTGAAATGCATCTGTCAATCTTTACACCCCAGTGAGATATGTAAGGTTTTTATTTTTGTATGTGTCTCCGATGTGACTTCTTCATGTCCGGCCTACAAACCATAGCGTGCCCCGATTGTGCCCGTATCTGGCAAACAGGAGCGGACCGCCCAAGTGTCACCGTTCCACGCCATGTGTGGGCAGGATAAATGTGTGCTATGTGGGCCTGATCCGCAACAATGGTAGGTATAAAAATGCTAAAATGGGTTCCCAGACATAATTGTGTCAGCTCAAGCTATGCATATGTGTAGGAAACACCTCTATACATGGTTTCATGTATTAGGAGACAGTCTAGGTTTAAGGTGCCCTGCTGGTGACTCATTAGTTCACCAGGCAATAGCAGGCACCAAGTTGGTGGCCCTTGTGCTATAGCGTTGGTTGTATCACAACCGGAGAGTATGTTCACTGACAGAAGAGCAAAGAACGGCACTGAAGGCTTTTCTCATTGGATGTTATCACCCTTCTCACCGGGTTCAGCTAGATCAAAAGGTTTGTTGATCGGATTGGCTGAAATTAGCTGTGATAGATGGTAACATAACCTGCCAAGGGTTTTTTGAAGGCATCTCCAACAGTTTCCAAGGACTACTTCTCAAAAGGTTCCGTGTAAACCATCCACTTAGAGGGATAAGAATCTTCTGCCAACAAAATTAGGTTAAAAAACAAGATGAGGAGAAGACTATTCAAGGTGAAAAAAAGGCAAGAAAAGGAAACAGCATTCATGAGACAGAGCCTTGAAAGGCATTGAGTCGGAGTAAGTGAAATAGACAGTGGGGAAAAAATAGACTCGCTGAATAGAGTTAAGTGAAGAAGTCGACACATTGGGAGCGCAACAGAGAGGCAGCGATATTGGATCAGGCAAATATTGAGCAAGAGCAACAGCAGAGACAAAGCGACGAGGTGAGGAAGAGATCAACAGAGGGAGCGGAGGGAAACGTAATGACAATGGTAGATATATTCACGGTCCCGCTTGCCTGTTCCCGTTTCCCTCTGACTGCGGCAGCCTGGCCCGGAGCAGCAGCAGCGGCGGTGGATGGGGCCGGTGCAGGGGGGCCCGGGACGCAGCAGTTGGTCATTTCACAGAGTGCCGCAGCCCACCAAAACAATGTGTAAGCAATCAGAGCTAATTGTGCGCTAATGGCTCCCTTTCCACTTTCCTTCTCTAATTGGCTCAAGCACCATCTGCGCGCACACATACACACTTGAGTGCATCACACATGCATGAGCAGCTCTCATTCTCACTGCGAGAGCATCCACAACGGGCATCGCTCAAACTCTCAAAATAACACGCAGGTTTAGAAATTGAGGAATAAACATCGTATTTCCCGGCCAACTAGAGGATGAGAGATTCTCTGACAGCGCGCTCAGTCATCCGACGGGGGCACTTACAGTTTATACTGCCGCTGAAACCCTTAGCATGTTTGCATTGATTTTTGCCTTAAGAGCGGATCGGTTGGAATAATCTTATAATCGTTTGCTGGGGTAAGTGGATTCAGCCTAACAGGAGGGGGCGTTTTTTTCGTGACTCAAACGCAATCACTGACGAGCGTGTTATTCCAGCCGCTGACGGATCTCCCCATCACACGCTCCGTTTTGCCTCACCTCTCTCCCACCTTGCACGAGGAGCCGCGAAGGCGCTTCATTCTCACGGATAGCTTGTCATCGCTGTCATCTTCGCGGCTCCTTTCCCATGCATCAGGTTTCCTCCCCGCAGTTCTTTGTTATCACTTAGCAGGAAATCTTTTTCGGCTGCGCGCCGTGGAAGCCATCACCGCAGGCAAAAGGTGAAATGGGTACAGCCGGGAAAGTGATTTAAGTGCAGCGGTTGCCATGGAAACCACCTTTACCCAGGTTCTCCCCGTTCGCTCACCTTCCAGGAGTCGAACGGCTTGCTCGCTTAATTGACAGATTCGGAAACACACACATTCTCTCTCTCTCTCTCCCTCACACACACACACACTCACACACAGAGTCCCGGAAAAATGATTAAATCCGATGCCCACCTGCTTGTTTACACTCTGGCAACCAATTCTTCTGTTTCGTGTTTGCTGAGACATTGTCCATGCTACCATCTGTCCATTTTCCTGTATGCAGTGAAAACATAATTTGCTCAGAGCAGGTAGAGCACTTCTCCATTGCTTAACTCTTCTCACAACAATGGGATGCTTTGTTTTTGCTCAGCAATGTGCACCATCTCGCACACGGCCAGCAAAATGTTGACTGCTGTCCACACGACGAGGCTTTCCTCCCGTTGGACTGTGATGATAGGATTGTGTGTGCTTCTGCTTGTATATCAGCAATGTGTATATGTACTTTTTATTTTTCCAAATGTGTGCATTTGCGTGTGTCTAATCCTGCTCGTGTGCTTGTCGAGGGCTAAACCGAAGTGTATTAAAGGTGATGACACCACCTTGAAAAATGCCCGTGGCTCCGCGTGAGCTAGACCGCTGTAGACAACTACGACTGGGAGACACAGCACAACACAGCCTCTATTCACACACACACACACTCAAGAGGGATCTGAGGTTTTCATGTGATAGATTACGGTTATTGTGCTGGGTGTTGTGTTCTCCGTTTGAACACCCGCATTTGTATTTCTTTTCCAAAACACACTCCGGCTTGAATCTGTCACCACGAAACCACATCCGTCTGAGCTGACGCAAAGACATGCAAGATAACTGAATTTATAACACTTCACACTTGTCAGCTCAGTAAAACAAAGTGTCCAGATGCAAGCGCAGAGTAATGACGCTCTGTCAGAGGGGCGCTAAGATACCCAGCTTCAAAGCGTTTTCACATCCCATATGGCAAAACTGACAATAGCTTTTTTATTTTTTTATTTCCATCGTTTCTAAAGTGAACGCACCAGTATGATCTCGAATGTAACTCGGAGCATCTGCCCTTGGTTTGAAGGATGCAGCGAAGTGATCTGAAGTTAGTCAGACTTGATGTGTGTGTAGAATGTCGTTAGTGTAGTCGGAAAGAAGTCTCTAAGTCAAGCTGACAGTAGGTGAGGTGTTTACACTCTGCATCACTGGTTACATCATATTACTCTCAACCTCCAAGGTCAGTCTGTGATATCTCACAGGAAGTGGTGAGCAATGCTTCAGTGTGTGTGTGTGTCTGTGTTTCTGTGTGTGTCTGTGTGTTGTGTTGTGTGGTTTGGTTGTCATGGATATTAGCATTCTTAGTTAGCATTTTTACACTTCTGGTTCCCTCATCTAGAAGTCTTTGTTTTGTTTTAATTGCTTTTCATGTTTTGTTCTACCACCTACAGTAGCTCGTGAATACTCCAGTTTGGATTATGAAGCCTTTACCTATCTCAAAAAAGGTGGTTGCTAACAAGTGGCTAAATTAAACGACAGAAGTTGTCAGGGACAACACTCCTTGACATTAAACATGAGATGTATCTACTTTACGAGTTTGTCTTCACAGTTGGAGTAATCCAAAATCCAATTGAAAGCTCCCATAGTCTTTTTGCCAAGGGAATTAGTGCAATGCTAACTTAGGTAACTTAGCCTTTTCTGTCCCTGACCATTTCTACATGCCTATGTGTGTGTGTGCGTGTGTGTGTGTGTGTGTGTGTGTGTGTGTGCAGCGGGCTGTTCTTTAACATACCTCAGTGTTCAGCCCCTTGTCCCTGAGTGTGACAGGAGCAGATGTTAAACCCAGCGCCGGCCGCGGGGCTTAGAACACGGCCCGCTTCAAACGACAACTACTTCCCCCTCTGGACGGTGGCTCTGAAGGCCAGTCCAGCTCTTTATCCAGTGTTCATTCTCTTTGTTCATCATAAATCCTCTGCTGATGCCACAGAAAAAGAAAAAAAAAACAGGCAAATGTCAACCCCCAAACTGGGACATAAAGTTCCACTTGCACTTGTGGTACACAGGGATTTCCAAAGGCTGATCTTCTTCTCTTTCCCGTGGTGCTCGTGTCATTGCCCTTGCTGCATTGAGATCACTCTATGGCTTTTGATGGACAGGTGCCAGGGATGATGGGTAAATTGAGGATAAGTAAAGGCCAGACAGGTATGCTAGGAAAGAGAATCAGAGTGTTTTCCGCGTGTTACCCAAGCGTGTCCAACACAGTCTCCTCCCCCCTCACCTGCCCTGGAGAGGCGCACTTTGCACTTCTTCATTACGTTCCTCACCTCCTCCATGTACAGCCGCTGTAACCCCTGCGTGCCACTTTCGAGGGAAACAGCAGGCCGGGGTTTTGAACTACCAACCCGGCAGCCGCTGGGAGAGAGCATCCCCCTCAGTGGCGTGCAGGTCCAGACCTCTTGGCAGAGCATTCTGACGGAGAGCAAACACATGTTACCAGTGGGAGTCGGCCCATCTGTCTCTGTCTCGGCTAGTGGCGCTCGCACACATACGCACACTCGCGCACACAATTCCTCAGGAAAGTGAGACATGAGCCTGTGTTGGCAGTGACAAACGGACTGCGCGGCGAGGGAAAACCAGTTGGAAGATGAAGTGACCAATAGATCAGACAACCTACACTCTCACTGGCTCTCCCTCCCTCTGCTGTTCTGCTTTCCCTCACACCCTGCTAACAGGAGCTAGGTAAAAAAAAAAAGGGTCATTTTAACCAATTAACCCTTTTCTAAAGACAGGTTTTTTTTCACTTCCTTCTTGAAATGCCTGCCCACACAGTTTTGTTTTTATATGCCCATGTTTTGAGATATCTGCCAGCATATTTCTAGAATTGCACTGTTGGGAAGAACCACTGGTTCTGTCAGTATTTTTTTCCAACTGAAAATTCTTAATCTGAAGTTTTATTGTTTACATCTGTATTAGTGTTATAGTTATAGGAATATGACATGTTATGGGTTTTTATTGTACACCTATTTAATAATATATGCAGAATTATTTTTTTTAAAAACAAGTTCTTTGTATTCTTGATGGGTTACTAAACCCCAAAACTGATGTGCTCCTGATATGCTGGTCAACCACAATCAGTGTATGAATGTATGCATGAATCACTGTAAGTCGCTTTGGACAAAAGCGTCTGCTAAATGATCTAACATGTGAATGTAAAATGTAAATGTTTTCACTGCATTTCTTGCAAGACCCCCCTTCTACTCCACGTCTGATTGGTTTCTTTCTCTACGCTATACTAAAACAGTTCATTACTGTGGGTTATGAGCTGTAGTTTCCCTGGTAAATTTACAAAAACTCTCTGGGTTACTCACTACCAGAGTGTCTCTGGGCTCAGCAGAGTGGAAAGACGGTGGACCAGGCTGACCCACCGTTGGTCTACCAACTAGCCCAGAGACATTGCAGCTGCGACGAGCTAAGAGGTCGGTGTGTTTACCAGGGAAACGATAGCTCTAAGCAGTTGTATCAGCGCCGCTGCTGGACGGTTGTTTTACAAAGCAACTGCAAGAACAACAGACACAGCCCATTACCTCCAGACAACTCGGAAATATTTCTTGTGACGCTTGATACTTTCAAAATACTGTTGCATTTGGACTTTAATTTGGCCTTCAAATTTGAATATATCGACATCCAGTTTCCAGAGATTAATTTTTAGTTACTCAGACTAGAATGATCCAACTTCATTGACAATTTGAGAAATCTTTTCCTACTTCTGGAGCAGACTTCTTTGGCAGTGAGCCTCTAGCTGAGAACTCAGCCAGAAGGCATGAATCACATTATCAATTGTGTATCAAATTCAGAAGGCTTCATTTTCAGAATTTGGAAATGCTATGCCATCTACCAAAAACTCACTCAGAATCAGAGAGTAAATGATATGAAAATGAATGTAGCCTATAATTCCTATAAGGGCAAAACTTAAGCTTCTTCTAATGGTTAGCAATTCACCCAACAGCAATTTAACTTAGAGTTGTTAAACTCTCTATATATGCTTTGTGCCTTTGATCAAGGAGCTAAATACTTTTTAACACTATTGTCTCTGAGAGTGAGCTTTCACAACCATCAGGGACAGAATAGCTGATCCACTGAACAGCATACTGCTTTGGTGTTTTTTTTGTTGGTTTTTTTTGCTGTGAAAACTACAAATCAAGTTCTATTTTCCCCCATTGTATTGGTGATATCTCAAAATCTGAAAGAAATCCAAATCGAAACATCCGCCTGACTGGGTGCAGTAAGACTGAGTGAGAAGATGTGGGGGTTTTTTTTGTCAGTCGTGTGAACCCTTTAATTCTTTAGGCTGCAAAAAGATATCACTCCTCAGTATTCTCTCTTTTTCCCCCCTCCATTCATTTTTGTCAATCTCAATTTTTCGATGTGGTGATAAGGATAGGTGTGTGTGTGTGTGTGTGTGTGTGCGCGCGTGTGTGTGACAAAGAGAAAGAAGGGGAAAGAAAGTGAGAAAGAAAGAGAGAGAGGGACAGATTGTGAATGTGTGAGGAGAAGGCAGCGGCAGGTTTCACCTAAAGCAGGCTTCATTACCATGCATCTGTCAGAGTGCCAATGGAGGTCTTGTTGCCAATGGCAATGTGGAAGGGAGTTAAAGAGCATCAGCATCTTTTTCCCTCTCCACCCCCATTGCTGTCTGTCTGTTTGCCGCTGTCTCTCCTCCTCTCTCACTCTCTGAGCGAGAACAGTTAAACACATCAGCATGTCTGTCATCGCTCTGGCCTCGCCGTCTGCAGACCCCGACGCAGCGCAGACAAGAAAAGTCCATTATCGCTTCCCTCAGTGTGACTATTTATCTCTCTCACCATCTCGCCCTGTCACTTGTGAACCTCCCCCCCCCAGCCCCCCCGCCCTGCCCCGCCTCGAGCACACACACACACAAACACACACACACACACCAGCCAACTAGGGTTGTGACGGGCAAAGCATTGCATCACTTGTCTTGCGGTGACAGCTGCTGAGCACCCTACTTTTCCAAAGGGATGTGTATCTAAACCTACTGTGTATGTGTGTGTGTGTGTGTGTGTGTGTGTGTGTGTGTGTGTGTGTGTCAACTGAATATTGCCCCCACTTCCCCCAGCAACTATTATCCATGTGTTCTTTCCACAGGACATTTAACCACAATATGCCCCAGCGGGGACACTCTGACCAACAGCCGACTCAGGCCTGCTGCTTGAAAGGATCATGCTCAGTTAAGTTTCACTGGGTAAGTATAAAAAGTAAGAAAAAGTACAAAGCAGATTTAAAAGATTAGTTGACAATTTGGAAATTTTTGTTTTCCAGACCTGAGATGAGTTCTTTGAAGCTAAGTTGTGAAAGCGTTTAGCTAGCTTACTGTACACAACGGAGAAGTGACTCGTGTCTGTCCAGAGTGAAAACAAACCACTTTTCAGAATTGAGTGATTTTTTTAAAACCTAAATGCAAAAATTAATGCTTAAAATACATGCTGATTAGAAATGGTGGGTCAAATATTGCTTCTCTCATGACAAAACCTTATTTGACAAAGCAAAGTTAGCTAAACTCTGAAAGTGTTTAGCTGGCCTAGCTCTGTTGAAACTCAAAAACAAATTGCCTTACAACAGCTCTGGCTGTCCTTATTAAACTTTATACCCCTCTAAAAAAAAAGTAGTAGTCATAAAATAGTCCTTCATTTGTTTCTGTACAGTTTAAACATAAGATATATGTTAATTAGCTTCAATACATAAAAAAAAAATTGCTTCTCTTTCAACAAAACCGATTTAAATCCTGAAAGTGTTTAGCTAGCCTATTGTTCAGAGAGAGGAATGAGGAAAGACTAGAGTCTGACACCAGTCTGTATAACTAGACACTTGATATCAATCTTATCTCACTCTCACAGAAAGAAAGAAAGAAAGAAAGAAAGAAAGAAAGAAAGAAAAAGATCATTTTCTAAAGTGCTGAACAATAACAGTTATCTACTGCATATGAATAAATCATTTATTTTAGATTGTATGCATAAAATGATGTGATGCGTTTTAATGAATTGCATGCTGGGTTAATCATAGGAGAGGTGTTCAAAATGGCATATGGTAAATTCGTTTTTGAGAAACAAAAAATACGTTCTTTTATAATGATAGTTTACATTTGATTTGTCTAATTCACGTAAGCATTGATGTCATTGTGAAGCTTGAATATTTTGATATTAATTTCAAAGCTGAAAATAAAAAAAACAACCCATCTGACACACCTTGAACCAGCTTTGAACGTGAATCTCTTTGTGCTTCGAAGACAGAATACCCTTCAAAAAGGCGGCGCGGGTCCATTTCAGCACTCCGAAGTTTTCCCCTGGACAGCATGGACTTTTGGCTATCTATCAAACTGCGGTGGAGCTCAGTGCCTGCCTGCTGCGACCCTCATTTTAACTACAAAAACTCTCTTTAATGGCAAAGCCAGCCCTAGTTTAGCCGCTGTCATCTCTTCAAACACACCGCCCATCTCCCTCCTAGCGCTTTGTAGTGTTGCGGTGGGAGCGCCGCGTGTCTAAGTGGAATGGTTGACTGGTCAGGCAGACGGGGTGCGGGGGGGAAAGGCCTATCCTATCAGGTAGAACATTCATCAGAGCTGCAGGGAACTCTCTGCTTTCAAGCCCCTCGCACGCTGACAGGAAGCTTTAAGGAGCTCTTTTAAAGCGCCGGCTATCTTCTGAAGCTGAGAGTCTGTCACGCGTCCAAATGCAGAGCGATGTACCAAAGTGAGGCAGACGTAGCTGAGCCGGTGTAGGAGTGAGGTGGAGAGAGGTGAGATTGGAAGTCTTGCGGCAGGAGGAAGTTGGAAACTAAGAGAAACAAATAACCAGGGGCATATTTTTGTGAATCTGTCAGCATTGAAGTGACACTGGGAGATACACAGCTGAGGAACACCCTGTCTTCATCCCACTGTTGCTATTACAATGAGAGAACATGGTGCTAAATGAGTATCTCAGGGAGATCTGATACACGTGAATAGATAGTGAAGGAAAGCCGCGGTCAAGGTGGAAAGCCAGACATTTTCCACCTGTTAGCTTGATGCGTGCTTTGTTCAGTGCAGACGAGGTCTTGCACGTCTGGCAAGAGACGGTTTCTTTGGCGGAGGACCTTCAGCTTTGGCTTCAGTGCTATAATAGAAACACAGAGCGCGCTGGCTGGTCCTCGATGCATTTCTGTGCCGAAAAAAATACAGCCCAAAGGAAATGCCACTGTGCTGCAATCGAGGCAAAGCGCCGCAACCCCACGTTGTGTTCCTCAACCAACATTTACTCCCGCATTTATCTACATCGCCAGACCCAGCTGCAGACCGCTGATTGGTTTTGCTTGAGTAATGAGCACAATCGACAGAAAGTACAATTTAATTAGGAGCCGCGAAACGGCAACGCTGAGATGGAAGATACTGGGAGAGGATGGGGATGGCGATTAATGGAACAACGCCTTCCCAGTGTTCCATCATGACAATCTGATTTATTAATTACCCATGGCGGTGGGGTTTTTATCTCACTCGTCATGCAAATTGGCAGAAGAGACACACTCGTGCTTACGCGCTCACAAAGGAAGGCAACATTTGATATCATGGGGAGGCTTGTCTTCGCTCGGCGCGATGCGGAGCAGTGTGACTCACAGCGGGTTCATTAGATTGAGCGCTCGGGAAAAACGTATGATTGACAGTTTAGTACAGTCAAGACACACACACACACACACACCACCACCAAAGATAGCTGACCTCAAATACGCTCGATTGGATTTAAAAAAAAATTTCCTTTAGGTGGAGAGGTCAGGGTTCGGTCGGGAGATTAAATGCAGCCTGCCTCCTGCTGCTGCACTGGCTGGTAGTGACATCACAGCCATGAGAAAGTCGGGGAGGGAAATAAAAAAAATAAAATCCCACTTTAATATCCAGCTGCTGGATGCCTCTGGCAGGGATTAGGACCAGATTACGCTTGAGTGCGTCCTCTGTGGCGTACTGTATATCCACAAACAATTATTCAGACAGACAGGCATACAGTGAGAACAAAAGGAGACACAGCACTTCACTTTTCTTGAAGCTTTCTGTCTTTTATTCTGAATCAGAGCTGTGCTGTGTTGAATACAGGCAGACCTACCAAGGCTTATAAACACTGTGGCCTTTTTATAATCAGGCTGCTTGCAGAGGCTAATTCAATATATCCAACTGCTGAGCACTTATTGTATAGGCCTGCTCATACGTCAGCTTCATCCTTTTCTAGTGCCTTCAACCCTGTAGCTCCCTCCGCACACAAATTCAACAGATTCTTGACTTAAAGCTTCCTCTGTTCATTTTCCAATAATGTCAATTCTCAGAAAAAGTTGACAGGCACCCAATGGATGGAATCTTGGATGTTGGGTTTTTATTTCAAGGAGTGACTCCATGAAGAGCAAAAAGCTAACCATTTTTTTTGCCTCTGGTGAGGTGGGTTTTTTTTTTTTTAGCTGCTAAATTTTGCAGGAGCCAGAGGAGGAACTGCACAGCACACACCTAGAATGATTCACCAGTGATGTGCTACTCGTGGGTGGCAAGTTGTGCAGAATGCATTGTTCGAAATTCCAAAAGGCAAGAGCAGAGCACGCATGCATTCTGTTTTATCCGCAATTGTGTCCCTGTGGATTGTGAGTGGCTGCGTGCCAGTGCTAACAGCTGCATTGTAGTTAACCAGCCATTCAGCTATTCTGTGTGTAGAAAGGAAATTCATGCATGGTTAACTGCTCTATTGGTGTATTTCTGCAGTGCACCCACAGACGTAAATTGAATCAAAAACAGCACAGAAAGAGGAATAATAATATCGGTAAGGAGGTCAATTGTAGAAGGTTCAAGTTCAAGTTCTAGTTACTTTATTAGCACCCAGAGGTAGCCATTGTTTGCAGTAGAAACCCTTAAAGCAGACCTGCCAACTATTTTTCAGGTTTCTACTGTATTTCAAGATCATCTCCCAGCGCCCTCCGTCATGTTGTGTCTATTGCGAAACTCAGTGACACACATTTTTTATATCTCTGTTCCAACATTGAATTGGGTTAGCAGTTTCATATTGCCAAGTCTTACAAAATTGTTACAGGCGATCTTGATGTGAGGAACTAGGTTGTACATTTCAATTTTTGGGCTTTTCTGCATTAAAATCTAATCTTTAACGAGACAATTGTAATGCATTTAAAAAAAAGGTTTCCCCACTCACTCCTCCAAGGCTGTGGGTGTGTTAAAAAATGGGGAAATGCCGTTTATCAGTCTTTGTATCAGTATACATAGGTTATACAGTAAGGTGTTGTTAAGTCACTAGGGCACTCCTGCAGATGACGGTATGTCTCGTAGCAGCAGCAGTCGATCAATCACTGCTTTGAGAAACACTCACCCAGAGGCCTGACGCATGTCTCCAGAAATACAAAACAGCTTCTTTCCCAAACAAACACCTTCGAGTACATACGCGGCAGTAAAGTGCAAGAAATAAGTCATGTTGGGGATAAATGGAAGTGTACATTGGTGTTTGTGGGGACAGCCTTCCATTGCGAAAACCCCTCCATTCCGAAACCCCCCCGCTCCGAAACACCACTGTTCCGACGCTCCCCCCAAAACACAGCTGTTCCAAAATTAAACACCGCTATCCGTGGTGCTGATGTCCACTTCCAGCCGCACTCGCACAGTTCTGAAGTGGGTTAAGGTTAGGGTTAGTTCGGAGTGGGGGGGTTTCGGAATGGAGGGGTTTCCCCAATAGCCTTTTCGGAATAGCGCGGTCTTTGAAAAATAGGGAAGCCCCGCTATTACAATGAATTGAAGTCTATGTTTGGAACAGCGGGGTTTCGGAAAGGCGGGGTGTAACCGGTATTTGTACATGCAAATAGATAAACACTCACACATTCAGTCCATCAGAAGATCATCGTCTCTAAAAGCAGCACCTCACATTTTCCTTTCCCTTCCCTCATTACTTCCGTCCCCCTCTCTGTCTCTCTCTCTCTCCCTCTACCTCCGCTTCGATGCAAAAGACCTTGATGTCTCTTTGAGGGTTTGCCACGGCACATTTCCACGGCAAATTTAGCGTGTTATGCCTGTGCCAGCATGGCCAAGTCCTCATCCTTCATCGCGATGACTCACAAAGCAAGGCCGAAACACAAATGTCTCTCTGCCGCCGAACCCCCCTGGATGAGAGAAAACATGTCTTTATACAGTATTAGAAGAAGAGACGGAATGGATCCACACAGATTGGCCTCCGTCGGTGTATCAAACAGTGGCCTTGTGGCTCACATATGAGATCATGGAGGAAAATCATTTTGCAGGTTGTGGGAAATGAATTGTCGCCTTTAATTACCTCCCTTCCCTCATGTCAAATCAAGCAGAAAGTCAATGTGACATGTACCATTCACCAACTACCTTGTGATGCCGGTCTCTCAGAGGGAAAAAAAATTCACCTACCTCGTTCAGTACTCCCTCGTATTCCCCCGAGGTGACGAGAATTCGCATCCAGCTTGCGCAAAAATTAATGATCACTCAAGTTCACGGTGCAAAAAGAAGGCGGAACTCTTATTTGCAGTGATCAAACGGGGTGGAAAACCAGTCCCTGAGGCATGCCATCTTCCACCCACTCCTATATAACCGTGCACGCTCACATACCGGCTCTAAACCACGGCAAGACGGCTAAAGCAACATTTGATTTGAGGTGATGGAAATAGAGGAACGTAGCCTGTAATCCTGTAAGGGTTGACTCCAGCGCGTTTGAAATGGGTCCCAGTAGCGGTGCGGTGCTGCCTCCGGGGCATTGGTAAATGAATCTGTCTGCAGTCACACAGCCAAATGAACATGGGGAGCTAAGTAAGAGAGCGGCGGGTGCGGCAGTTCATTTATGAAATGTATTAGGATTTATGAGGCAATGAAGTGTAAAGGTGCTTTATTACTCTCCCACCGCTGTCAGTCCACCAAGATGGAAAGCAGAAATGACACTCTAAATGTTTCGACTCCTGTTTGCTCCCCTCCTCTCTAATGACAGGAAACTGGCATAATGAATAATATTCTGGAATCAATTTTGAAACCTCACTCATATTATTTATTCATATCTGTTTTCTCTCTTTTTTCATTTCGGGAGGGTCTATTTTAAGCTATGTCGGTTTTCAAAAAAGACACCCACACGGCACCCAGGTTGGATCACTCAGGCCAACACACACCACCCGATGTTCCCAGTGTGCCCCATGTCTGTAAACCAGCATTAACATGCTACACCGCGACTCCTGGTTGAACCAATCCTGAAAGCCGACCAGGTGTGGAGGGAGAGAAAATGGCGCTGATCTCCTGAAGCCATGTCAAGCAGAAGGAATAAGACGCTCGTGTGTGTGTGTGTGTGTGTGTGTGTGTGCGTGTGTGCGTGTGTGGGTGTGCGCTTGCGCGTGCGTGTGTGTGCGTGCGTGCGTGTGTGTGTGTGTGTTCGCCATGGGACTGAAATGTGAAGAGTGATTTTGCTGGTTCAGTGCCTCCTGGTTGAGATCAAAATCATCTCAAACTTGTGTGAATGAGGTCCCCGCGGAGGGTAATGGAGAAAAAGGCCAGCTTGGTGGTTTGTGGTCGATTGTGTGTGTCAGTGTGTGTGTGTGTGTGTGTGTGTGTGTGTGTGTGTGTGTGGCCGTGTGTGTATGGATGAATCTAAGCTGGATCTGAACTGTATGAGTCTCACCAATCTTTTTTTGGTGATTACGCTTGCTCAGTATTAATGACATATCTGACATTTTGTGTGAGGTTGTGTCTGTTTGTGATAAATCGTGGTAATATTTAGTGTGTACTCGTCGGCAGTATACATGAAGAAAGTTTTGCCTGAGAAGAAAACTTCAGGTTATTAAAGTCTACTAAGAAACAACCCACAAAAAAAGTTGGATCGCTGACCTTGAGTTTTCAATTTATTTGACCTAGGCTGCTGTGTATCAAAGTGCTCGAAGTAAAAGGTTGATATAACATTTTAAATCCTTCAGTTTTAATCCTTAAGAAAAAATTTCTATACAATATTGATGAGATAATAATACAAACTCAAAAATATAATTTTTTTCCATAACTGAATAATCAAGCTGTTCTCAGAGGAAAATAAGGTCCCCAGAACACTGTTTGAAGATAGAAAAGTGGCAGGGTTCGCCATATATAAACAAAGTAAATGAAAATTGTGTTGTCCTTTAAGGTCAGTTTGTAGATTTGGTTTATTCATTCAAAACAAAGACAGTTTGTTCATTTAGTTTGTTTAGACATAATTAATAAAAAAAAACAGTCAATGAAGATCTTTCTCTTCTGATAACCCAAAACTACAAAGTGCAGCTTTAAGAGACCTTCTGAGGTCCGAGTTATATCCTACCAGTGTTGGGCAAGATACTGAAAATTAGTAATTAGTTGCAGTTACTAGTTACTTCTTTCAAAAGTAATTGAATTACTTTACCAATTACTGCATATCAAAAGTAATTAGTTACTAAGGAAAGTAACTTTTAACTTTTATGTCTGCTTTTTAAAAGTAAATATGAACAGCACTGAACAGTCAAACACAAAAACATCATTTTTAGACCTATTTATTGTAATCAACAGGGCAACGGGCCTGTAAATCAAGCAGTACTTAAAACAGCTGTATCAGTTACTCACAGCTAGTCTGTGATGTGGATAGGTTCTTTACACCTGACGCACAGGTGCTGCATGCGTGCAGCAGGTGAATGAATGGGAGAGGAAGGAAAGCGAAGTTTGGCTGTGAATGAAGGCAACAGCTCCACAAGACACAGCAAAGCTCCCTGATATTATTTCCCGACCAGCTCAAGTGGGTTCACCCCGAAAGGTAATCATAAACTGCGGCCCTGGAGGAAATCATCTCGGCTGTGCTTCCCGACCATGGTCTGGGAGCCCAACAGGAATGGTGTAACACTGTCTTCTTGTCTGCAAGCGTTCATGTTTCACAAAAGACAGTAACAAACTCATTGAAATTTCAGTAATTGTAATTGCGGTACTTGATTAAAAAGAATATTTCTTTACATGCTCGTTACCGTTAAGAGTAGTGGAATGACAGTAGTGCGTTACCTTGCAGCGCGTTCCTCCCAACACTGTATCCTACATGTCTGCAGCACAGACAGAGGTGAGCGCACATCTTCTTAGACACACTTTGGACAGATTATACAAAACGATATTAGTCATGATGAATAATGCTTTAGCTTAAGCCAAACGTCATCTAAAGCAGGGTAATTTTAGCCTGTTATCTGCTTTTGATTTGAACATTTAATCAGATGTTACACCACTTCAGGGGTGCAAACAGCATAATTAAAGCTGGCATTGATTTTTGCTTGTGATGTCGTTCCATGCATCTTCATTGTCGTCACTTGTAAATGCGGCTTTAAATCGGCATTGAATCTTAGCGGTTTCTAAGATGAACCTCCTGCTACAGTTATGTTTTTCTTTTGGTTTCCACCTCAGCCAGTGTATTATTTTTTCATCCCTATGTAAATGCACTAAATATATGGTGTATAATATTAACAGACGCACATTAGTTTCATTCTTGAGTTGATTTCATACAAATAAATAAATGTTATCACAGAGTAAAATGTAAGGCTTTTTGTAAACGTGTCCTGTGTGGAATAAATCATGATCATTTGAGAGCTGCACTGAGAGGTTTCTCTTATTCAAGAAGCCGAGTTTTAATAACAGTTTGAGTTTGCACTGTGCAGTTGTCTGAAATAATCTGAAGCTCTCTGAAAGATTGTTGTCACAGAGTCAATGTTTTCTCTCTTTTCATGCTCTGAATGACCAATGTCATTCGAATGAATGCAGCTAAAGTTGTAAATGTGGTTTAAGCCACTTCATAGATATGAATTCATCTTCATCAGCCAACAGAGATGTTTTTTATCCTTTAGCTGGAACATTCTTTAACTGGGAATACACAATCTGTGTTTGCTTTAACTTTTCATTCTGAAGTAAATACTCATAGTAAAGTGTAATGGATGTAAAAAGATAAATACATGAGTAACATTATCATCTGCATATTGACTGGTTCCTTACAAGACTTGCTTTCATTGTTTTATTCAGTCTACCACTGGGAAATATTAAGATTAAATTACAGCCCAAAAGAGAGAAACGGGAAGCATTTCTCCGGTCGCTATCCCCAGGTAACAGTGGAACAGCCGGAATAGCTGTGGGAAATCTACACTGTAAAAGAAAAAGAACCCCATTGATGGAGAACGAGGAGTGACAGTGACAGCAACGGAGGTAAGACAAGAGTGAACTGGTAGACATTCATTCAGCGGAGAGCGCACAGGTTCAACTTAAAGGTCTGTTCCCTCGCTGATAGATGCCAGCCCTTACCAACCAGGACCTGAGCGGATTCAAAGACACCATTCCTTCTACTAGATCAGTAAAAACAGAAACTGCTTACTTATTAATACAGCTGGATGTTGTTTCTGTCTGGGTTGTTTTTTCCGTGGACAGTAGCCAGGCTGCTAGCTGCAGCCGTGTTGCTAACATTTGTGACAGCGGCACCAACAGGAATACCACAGGGAAACATTTGGAGGCGGGAAAGTGGGAAAGTTTAAGTGTAACTCATAGAAGTTAATAAATATGAAATTGAGAAATATGGGCTCTTTTTATATCCTGGTGAGTAGTAAATGTTTTTTTGATACAATTATTGTATATGTACTGTAGATAATGCAAGATCAAGTTTCTTTCATTTATCTATCCCTTTTTCTTATATGTTTTGTATTTCGGCTGTTGGACCTGTTGTTAAAAGTTGTGATAATATATGTGTATATATGTGTGTGTGTGTGTGTGTGTGTGTGTGTGTGTGTGTGTGAGTCACCTACTCTGAGTCATGTTCCTTGTGGAGTGTCTGCATGAGGCCATGATGAACGTGTGTGTGTGTGTGTGTGTGTGTGTGTGTGTGTGTGTGTGTGTGTGTGTGTGTGTGTGTGTGTTAATGCGTGCTTTCTTCAGCAGTTCCTTTGCCTCCCATGCTGTCTGGCTTCTTGACTTCCCACCCAGTAGGGAGTATTTCATTAGCACCCAGTGAGAGGAGCAGAGCGGGAGGAACACTACCTGACCCAACGCTCTCTCCATGAAGCTGCTTCGAAGGGCAAATATGAAGTCTCCTCTTGCATGCCGGCAGCTGTGAAAATAACGGATGGCGGCGACTGTTTACTGGGGTTATTAAGCTGACTGCTTACAATCTGTGCGCCCTGACACATTTGATCATATAATGACACCTAATTATGTGACCGCCTAATATCTGGTTTCTCCGAGGTCATGTTGTCGCTGTTTGCCGTGCTGAGAATGCTTTTTGGAAATACAGAGGTAATTATCGGCGAGAGCTGCTCTCTCATTAGAGACGCTGTGTATCTGAGCATTGCAGAGGGAGTGAGAACAAAATCTAATTATCGCCCTCTTCTCACCCGCCCCTCTGCGACATCAATACTCCATTATAGCACCTTGTCCCCAGGGTACAGACAAACTCTGACTCCTACACACGTGCAGTGTGCATGTACACCTATACACACAGCTACACTGCAGGGAGTCATTAGAAATTGTGCATTTTGGAAGTCAGAATTTGAAAGTCTCCCTGTATTTATATACATGTATGCAAGAAAACTTTAGTTTAAGTACCTGAAGTAAAACTCTGAGCTAAATGATGTGCCCCAGAGGGTTACACGCTATCATATTTTTCATTCTGATTGGAGTCATAAGGGATTCCCGAGGTGACAGTGTTTCATGTGACTTCGCTGGGCCAGATGGAGCTTGACGTGGAACAGCAGTTCACCGTAATTGTTGCCTGAACGCTAATCTTTCAGAAATAATAAAAACAGCCAGGCAGACTTCTGTGGAGAGAAACTCCATGAAAACACTGAAAACTCAAGAATCTCGTCGCTCACGCTTTGTGATTTCCAGTGTGGCGGCCAAATCTCCATGGTTTCTTAAAGAACGTCCGTGGACACCAGTCTTATCACGACAGTCAAAATCTGTCATAATTGATCCGTCACACGGCTTCAGCTTGGAATCAAGCATGCTTTGAAGGACCGGTACGTCTGCGACGCCTCGAGATTGTGTGTTGTTAACCCGCTGACATGTAGCGGGCAGCGGGACTGACAGCCTGCACCACCTCGGCTTTGATGTGATTATCTTTGATCTCACAAACATGTCTGGTAAGGCTAAATCCAGGCTTTGTTTCGTTCTCAGCAGGCAGCTCCCGGCCTCAATGTGCTGAAGAGGGGCAGTTTCTGTGGTATAGTTCAAGACCAGTCTCCGGTGTAGGATTAGTGAATGACTGGTGACGGCACATTGTTTTGTATTTGTGTCTGCACATAAATTCATTTTTGACCTTGGAAACAGATGTTTGACAGAAACAATCTCGACTCAAGGTGATCATCAGTGTTTGCGAAAACCCTCCGACACGGATAAAAACATGTTGTCTTTGAGGAGGAGGAGGAGGAAACAACAAACGTGCTTTTCAAAAGTTTTGGGCGATATGACCTCAAGAGATATTGTATGAAGGGTACATCACTTTTAAAAGCATTTCCTCTGTCATTCAACAGAGTCTGCATTTTAATGCATTCGGGCCATGCTAGAAAGAATGAAGTCAGGTGACAGTTGTTGGTCACATTGTCAGGTGACATTCAACACATCATTAAATTTGTTTCTGTGGAAAAAGTTCTTGTTTCGGGTGATAAAAGTTTACTTTCATTATTTACGTGACACAAGTAAAAGAGGAAATATACAGATGTGAACTCCCCCTCCAAATTTCTCCCTGGAGTGATACTTGCTGTTTGAAGAGCAAATACAGGTCTACTGGATTAGTGCTGCCCAAAGTGAGGCCTGCAGGCTATGGTTGGCGAAAAAAACATAAAAATTATTCTAAAAAAATATGTACCTATTCATTTTTTTGTATGAGGTAAAAATGCTCTTAAAACAGGATCCCTAATTATCAGTTTTCATAAACTGACTTTGCACAGTAAGCCAGTCAAATAAGGGATCCTAGTACGATGCGATGCGATACGATGCGATACGATGCGATACGATATGATACGCTATGATACGATGCGATACGATGCAATACGATATGATACGATATGATACGATGCGATACAATACGATACGATATGATACGATATGATACGATATGATACGATACGATGCGATACCATACGATATGATACGATGCGATACGATACGATACAATGCGATACGATACAATGCGATACGATACGATACAATGCAATAGGATACAATGCGATACGATACAATGCGATGTGATATAATAAGATACGATACGATATTGTGAACAGAGATTACGAAAGATCTAGGTCACAGTTCATCAGGAGCTATTGGTTGCACCTGTGACCTCCTCAGCCAACTGCTGGGTGGCTATATGAAGGGGTTGCAGTTACCTTGCTCAGTTGGTTGTGAGTCTCCAGGGGGTCAACACCATAAGTTGGCCCTCTGTGATTTCTGTTTGAGGGTAAATCTGAGTTGAGTCAGATTGAGATTCTTCTTTTGGCCAGTTTCCATACATTTTGCTTCCCCCCGGCCACTTCACCTTCGGTTTTGGGTTCAATCCTTTCGCTCATCCGTCATTTTGATAGAACCAGTTGGCTGCTGTGGGGAGTTTAATTCCCACCGCCACATTTTTAGACACCAAGGGACCATTTTGTTTTTTATGATTTTACAGTGTTTTGTGAACCTGGACCCCTGTGCATTGTGGGGAAAGATAACAATGCGATACTCTGCGATACGACATGATACGCTTGCTTTTAGAGTGGCCCACCATAATGTTTCAGTTTTTACCTGGCAAGGAAAAAAAATTGGGTACCCTGTCCCCAACCTCCTCCATTAACAGACTTTTGCGCTCTTTGTAATATATTGCCTGACTGTTTTCTCTATGACACTCAAAGCTAGAATAAACAAGAATTGCACTGATGACGATGATAACAGATTTTTACTCATTATTCATACGCCGATTGGTGAGGCTGTTTTGTTAGGCACAGGGGGTCGGATCAGAAGACACTTTATGTGTTTTCCTAGAGGGCATGAGCAAAGGATTGATTTTGTTGTTTTTATTCAGAGGAATTGTAAAAATCATTATAGAAAACACATTTCATAAAAAAAGAATGTAACCTAACCTAACTTTAACATTCATTTGTATTGGCTTTTGCATCAAAACATTTCAAATAATCCCTTTGGTTAAAAAATTATGAGTCTTTAAATTAGATCCCATGATAATCAGCAGGGGGCCGCCGAATGGAAAATGAACCCTGGACTTTTACTGCCAAGGTCAGAATGATGTGAAACTCACTTGTTGTTCATTATCGCATTAAAGTTATGTGAGCTTTATGTGAAACGTTATGAAATTGGATGTATTCTGTAGTTTTATATATCTTGTAGCGGTGCTTACAGGTTGAGAGGCCACAAAGTCGTTGAAGTGCATCTTAAGATAAGCCTGCAACACGACGCTTATTATTTTACCTCGGGCGTTCTGTCAGCCCTCTAATGTCTGATGTTGAACTTGGAAATGATAAGCGTAGTGAAAAGACTGCTGGAAGAATGGAAACAACTCGGGCTGGAGTCTGTATTTCTCTCCCACTCAGCACTCAAGTGGAACTACAGGAGGTGGGCGTTTCTTTTTTTTTTTTTT
>CAEMYA010002140.1:3643259-3656423 GCA_903131615.1 Diplodus sargus | reverse complement strand
TTTTTTTCACCCAACAAAGAGACACACAGAGGGAGACAGAGAGGGAGAGATGGACCGGGAGACACGTGGCGGGAAGGTGTCAGACTCAGTGAGGCAGCGAGGGGAAGGTAGAGTGATAATTCTGTGCTGGAGACGGCGGGGAAAGGTTTGCGTAGGGAGGATATATTGCATGCAGTTCCATTAGCGTGTGTAATGGTGCTGAAAGGGCTGCGTCCTGGTGCTGTTGACCGTGATGATAGTGGGAGTTGAATTAAACAGTCCCTGTCAGGCAGCGCCGGTCGTGTGCTGGCCCATCAAAGAGAGGGACGCCGCACACAGCTCCTCTCCTCTCCTGCAGCCGATTCACGACGCATCGGGCCGAGCCGGGCCTCTGTTTTTTATTTTTCCGAGGGAGTGTACGCTCAGCTTGAGACCAGTTAAGTCATGATGACGCGGGGTAATTACCTCTGTAGGGGTGCACACATTTACACTCAGCGCCATGTGGGCACAGGTAATTGCTTTTCACACTCCAACCTCGATACTAGTGACACTGCAGTATGTGTTAGTGTACAATTTGTCACAGAAAGCCAGCAAGTTAAGGACTTATGTATATTGCTACGACTTCCTTATATATATATCAATATATATGTATATATATATTTTTATTTTTTTTATCAAATACACATGTATTCATTGTTCGGCTTTGAATAACTCCTCAACATATTTTCAGTTGGATATACTTTGCCATGCATTGTACCGGGAAGGAATTACGATTTGACGCCACCGCAATGAGCAAAAAATCTGATCCGTCTGTTAATATGCCGAATGCCAGTGTTTATATTTATCGTAACTGTGGAGAAAAAAAATGTGAAATTCTGTTTTAATGGACCACATCATCTGACGGGTACACCAAAATTGGCCTAATCCAAACACTATGGAGGTGCCATTTTTGGTGACCACTATCATAATATAAAGTCCAATAATGCCTGGCAAAACACGGCATGTATGACTGCCAGCATGAAACTGACTGAACTAAAGACCTACAGTATGTTACCATTGGCAGTTTCCTTATAAATCCAAATCTATCCTTAAAAATAGGGCCCGAAATACTTCAACTTCTACATTATAGGTCCAAGACTTTACTGGCAGAACAGCGGCTTCAGAGACAAAAAATTTAAAACTCAGAGAGGTTCCGAAATTTCCTCCAGCAAAGGTCAAGAACATCATCATTTCTAACTTTGTTGTGATTCAGTTTGATATCAAATCTTTCGTTTCCTGTGTCCTTGGTTCAGATACGAGTGGTTACGTTTGCTCAAAAATCTACTCTGTGCTTTTCAAAGCAGTGCCACATCATGTTGCCCTTTTTAATAATCATCACTGTCTCAGATAAAAGACATTCTTATTTCAGACTGCCGGTGGAAGGAATGAACAAGAGTCCATCAAAAGGGCTGTTTTTCGCCAATCGTTGTCTTTAGTCTCATCTCTTGTCTGTGTGGTTGGAATCACAAGGCTTAACACAATGCACAGATTTGATTTGCTGACCATGCGCACACACGTGACAGATTTACAAAGCATGCAATTGGTCTGTGAGTTTCTTCAGCCACTAGCGGCATAAAGGTTAAAAAAGCTGTTTCTAAAGGCTCTGTTAAAATGTAATAAGGCTCAATAAATTATCAGTAATCTGCTGGGTAGGAAGGCGTCTGGGTCCAGACCTAAACAGTGGTCTGCCTGGCAGTGATCTTGAGTGGAGACGAGGAAAGATGGCAAGTGACACTAACAAGGGCGGGGATGGTGTAAGGAGATGAGTAACAGAATACCAGATTTCAGTGTATGACCATAAGCGTACAATGACATCTTTCACTCTACTATGATGCCTCTTTTCAACCAAAGAATTGGCCACCTTCGGATTTCAAACAAAAGAAAAACACAAAGGGCAGCATATCACCAAAGTAGCTGCTAACTGCAGCTGCATTAGCTAGATAGCTGTGCAGTTAGCAATCTGGACCGGAGGAGTTTGTGCTAGTTGGTTGGCATACTAACTTCAGTGGTTATTCCTGCAACACAATGCAGAAATAATTATATCAAAATTGCTCTTTCTTTACATTCTGTTGATAACTTTGAAGTTCATTTTTGAATGTTTTTTGCCAAAATTCTTACATATTGCACCTTTTAGGTAGTCATAGGAAATAGGTTCAGGAACTAAAGGATGCCCATTGCTCATATTCTTGTTTGTGTTTCAGCAACAGCTGAAGAATGAGTATGATTTTTCACTAAATCTATCAATTTGTGTGCTGTGCAAAACGTTCTTATTTTGTGAATTAGGCTGTACACAAGATAGCGAGGGGATTAAATCATCGATACATTGTTGTAGCAGCAATGGCAGCTGGACTAAGTTCTAAATGAAGTCTCTAACTTGTCTGGTCAATATCAAGGTTTACATTCTTGGTCTCCATGGAAAGTTCCTTCAGAGGAAAAGTACAATTTAGAAATGCATTTCGGTGAGATTCTGTCGTACTGAGAAAAGATGTTACATACTTTATTACAGGGTAACTAAGTAAGAGCTGTTGTACATGTTCTCAAAAGCAGCACTTGTTCATTTCATCATGACCATTTTAGCATGAAAGATTTAGTTTGTCAACCTCATTTCAACCTCAGCCTCACACTACTTAACACATTCCTTTCACTCCACTGACGCCGGGAGACAAAAAAGGAAACAATCTGATCCAGCAGCTGTTTTTACTGAGTTGCCAACATACCACCAGCAGGCTTGAGTGTTTATTGCTGTTGTCTGAACCTTATTCACCACAGAGATCTTAGAGCTGGCCTGAAACTGGGCCGAGGTCACTGTAAACTATGCAAGCCAGAGGGCGCGCTGATCAATACAGGTTTTAAGTGCCGTAAGTCCAGCCTGCAAGACGTATTGATTCAGCCGCACATCTCGTTGGTGCACTTGTGCATGAAATTCATTGTGTTACAACGAACATCTTTTCCGTGGCAGGGTGTCAAACCCCCTCAGGTTACTTTCTTCTCACTGTTTGCCTTTAACCAGCGTAGTTTAGGACACACAAAGGTCAATTAAAATGTATCGATCAGAGCTGGCTGTGTGGTTGTAGATCATGTGGTATGCATTGTATTTTGGTGAAAGAACCAGTGTAGTAAATAAGATGCTGGTCCACCAATCCATAGATTGGTGAAGGTGAAACCAGCTTCAATTGGAAATCACTCCTTATCCATCCATACATATACTGGAGGCATTGACTGGTCTTCTCTATTCGTCTCTACGCCGAGATGAATTGCTGAACCATGACCTGTTGCTGTGATTTAAAGGCCGAGCACTACAGACAATATAAGAGGAGATAAGATAAATGAGAACAACAAACTCAGGGTCTGAATGTCAAAGTGATATTTGGTTTATTTCCTGTGTAACGGGAGCAAATGATTCTGCTGAAAAAAATTCATTTATGCATTTATGCGAGTGGAGACTTGGAGGGATCGCGTCACCTCAAGCGAAACACCCTTTTCAACTTTGCCTGCAGGTAGTTTTAAATGTCTCTTCTCTCTCAGGGTCATTATCTACCACTGTGTCCAACTCATTTAGAAGTGTATTTCAGAAAATTACAAAACAAAATACAGACAAAACAGTGCTTCCATTATTGTGGCTATTTGCAAGACATGCAGAGGTAATACAAAGTAAGGTGGAAAGGTAAACGAATGAATGAGTTCATTTTTTCATGACCACCACATCTGGCCGAGTTCTTATGGGTTTTAAGAAGTTAGTGTAGTATATATAAAGTCCCTGTCCACATGTAAATGCAATCAGGGACAAGGACATCACATACAACGTAGAAATGTATGCGCTAACATGGTTTATGTCAATGGGTCTTTTGTGTTACTGCTGAGGTTATAGTCCATATGAGTACATACAAAGTGTAAACCCGTCCTGGCATCACCCAACAGTGTGTGGACCACAGTGGTGTTGTACAGCTTCAACATTCATATTACAGTCTTGCCATTTATTTTGTTTTCAAGTCAGAGGTGACTGTTTTTGGAGGAGAGGGTGGAACTGAGAAGAGAAGTATTCCGAGAAATGTGTTAATCCTTGTTTCCTACAGACTCTCTGGAACGCAGCAGATGAAACCTGTCTTTTGTTCCTCTGTTTGGCCTTTCCCAAATGTCAGGCAAGCCAAGCTTGAAGAGTATCGCTCTCTAGATGGCTTAGGAACAGTCATGTACAGACACACTGGACCTGATATGTAGCCAATGTTTTTAATATCCAATTAGCAAGATTAGTACCCCAGCCAACCGGCAAAATGTAAAAAAAATAGTAATATGAATAAGTGATTTTTTGGCTAAAGCTAGTAAGCTATATATATATATATATATGTATTTATGTGTATATATATTTATGTGTATATATATATACACATACATATATGATAATATATGATAACGTCTTCGGCTGTTGGATTTTCCAAATTAAACTTATGGTGTCTTTGTCCAATCCTGTTTTGCTAAGATCATCATCATGTAGCCTTCTTACACCCCTCAATACAAGCATCGAATGGTTTGGTACTACTTAGCTGCGCTCAAGCAGCCCAGGTGCCAGAATAAATTGTAGGCAGTTAACGTCTGCAAACCGCTGGTATGTTAGAATTTCAACAGAACGTGTCATATTACAATCGCGTTATGTGTTTCTGACCTGATTTTCATGATCAACTCACAAAGGAGATAGTGGTGGAATTGAGCAAGATGGCTCACGCTAACCAAGTGTTTTTTCTTGCCTCAACCTGACCAGAGCAGAAGCACGGCATTGTCACTTCATAGAAATTGAAAACCGGACCTGAAGAAAAGCACAGCTGCAACATGAAGAAGAGTAAAGTTTCAACATATCAACATGGTTCGGGTTGGCTCACGAGTCAAGAACACTGGAAACCAGCTAACAGTCTGTCACGGACTGTGTGAAGAGTGCCCGCCCTCAGCTGTCTGTACAGAATGTCAAACTCAAAACCAAGATCAGGGTGCCAGAAACAGAACAAAGGGCGACAAGAAAGGCAAGTGCCCACACAGCCTGTTAGCATTTTGTTAATGTTGAACCCTGTCCCATCTACAGCACAATACAGAAGAAGAAAAAGAAGAAGAAGAAGAAGAAGAATGTATTTAAGGTAGCACGATTTATTTTAAAGGGGCTCCATGTAGTTTGGAAGAAATTCAAACTTTTTTTTAAATATTTACAATATTAATGAGGTAATAATACAAAAAGGAATATGTATTTTTCCATAAGTGAATGAACAAGCTGTTCCCAGAGGAAAATAAGCTCCCCAGAACACTGTTTGAAGGTAGAAAAGGTGGCAGGGTCCGCCACATACAAATAAAGTAAAACAGTATGAAATGATGTTTTGTCCTTTAAGGTCAGTTTGTTTATTCAGTTTATTCAGTCGTGAAAGCAAAGAGAGTTTGATCATCTGTTGTGTGTGAGCGTAAATGAATGATGATCGATGAAGATCTGTCTCCTCTGATTAAAACGTCTTCCCCAAAAGTTTACACCTTTAAGTGAGATTTTCTCTGAATGGATAATCACGTCCTTTAATTGCAGTATATGCTTTCAACAAACTAGTCAGAATAAGAACTTACTTACTGCTTCTTATTACCTAAAGCAATTGCTCAAATACCGAACACCTTCCCAGTGTTCTCAGAGAACGATGGCGATTCTATCACAGGATATATTTTATACATGTATCCTACTGGCTTACCTGGTGATCTATGGGGACCCAATATGACATCCTTTCATCGGGTCCAAAATCTCAGTCGGCACCCCTGGCAGTCGACATTAAGCTCGGGCTCAGTGTGGTCAGAGGAAAATATGCTGCAGAACAGGGGAGGATATAAAGTCTGAGGGAGAGAGAGAGAGAGGAGAGAACGTGTGAGCCAGAAGGACGGAGAGAAGAGGATGGAGACGGAATCTCATTAACGGGCCGAGGAGTCTTTGGCCTTGGCCTTTAATGCAATGCTATGTCTCTCAGTCTTTCGCCAGAAGCTGCAAACTTCCCCCCTTCCCTTGCTCTCCCCGCTCTCTCTATCTCTCTTTATCCTTTTCTTTTTATTACCGTTGGATCTCCTCTCCCCCGGCCTCTCAGTGTCTTTCTCCCGCACTTCTTAATGCTGCGGAGCATGGCGAGATGGGTATTATTTATTTATGGTCATGCATTGTCTGTGTGCGTGGGCTTAAGTAATATTCATCTGAGCTGTGCCGCTATAATACAAAGCCTCATTCCTTCTCATATGCGAGGGATGAAACACGAGCACTGGAGCCTGCTGCGGTCCCCAAGTCTGAATACTCCCGGCTCAAAGTGGAGGGAGAGCGTGTGCAGGGGAGAGGAGCTTTGTAGAGCTCGGTGTGCTTTGTTAAACACCACAAAGAGGACAAACCGATCTACCCTTTTTTTTTTTTCTACTTACGTCTTTCTTTGGCAATTTTCCTCAATTTTTTTTTTTTCATCGTCTTTTCTCTCTTCGCTCGTGTCTGCTCCCGTTCCCTTTTTTGTCTAGTCCAGTTGCTGCAGGGCAGGTCACTGCTGCCGAAGTTCGGGTGCAGTGACGCAGAAGCGCTTTCATTCTACTGGAGAGAGCAGCTTTTCCCATTAAATGTGACTGGTGTTTTCCATCTGTCCCAGAGCAGGTTTTAATGGCTCGTCACATGACTTTAAGATGCATCTGGGGGACGCAGCCAAATACTACCAGCCTGAAACCCCTCCTCCACTTTTGTCTACCTTCATGTTATTACCTCCGTGTGGATAAGAAATACCTTTGTGCAGAGCTGAAGCTAAGGAATCTCACCATATCTCATTAGTGTTTGTTTTGTTTTTTTGTGAACAAAAACAATAAATCTCTGGTGTTATTATGTTCTGCCGTATTAGTGCCCTCTGTTCTCAAGGGGTGTGTGAATATTTGGTTGCGACGGACACTGCTGGTACTGTAATCTGATGCAATGTTTGTTTGAGCGGAAGACAAAAAATTGTTCACGATATCAGTGCAGCTCCAGTGGCTACCCAGGCAGTTAACCAGCCGCAGGACCGATGCTGTTTGCTGTTAGTCCGTCTGTGATTTCAGCTCTTTTTACACTTGATTGTTTGAATCACTCAGTGACGGCCAGGATTCTTACGTTCTGACAGCCTCGCAATATGCCATCGCTGCAAACTGGAACAATGCAAGAGGGACGGTTGAAGGAGACCTATTGTGTGTTTTTATTTTTTTCCTTTTCTTCAGTGGTTCATACAGGTTCTCGTTCATGTAAAAACAACACTGACAGTTGCTCCAGAAGTGCCTGAAACGCCTCGTCAGTATCCTGCCTTTAATTCCTCGACCTCTTGGCATTACCGTGTCACACATTTGCATAACATAACGCTAACTGGAAGCTGAAGCCGACCGGAGACACGGTGCTGTCTCAGGCATGTGTGAGCTGACCAATTAGGAAAGACCAGGTATTTGGAAGGGGGCAGCCTTAAAGAGACAGGAGCTAAAACAGAGCGATTTACACAGTGTGGGGAAACCCATGTGTTTTTTAGCATTAAGGCACTTGCATCTATTCTAGCAGTAACCCAATAAAATGATAAACCTGAAAATGAGCACAATATGTCTCCTTTAAAGTTCAACCCAATCCCTTCATTCTAAGAGGTTAAGTTTGCAGGTAAACTTTAACTTTCACAAGAGAAACTGCAAAGGAAAATTCGAGCAGATGTGCAGGTCCATCCTCTACTGTAATGGCTACTTTAGATACATCAATATTAAACAGTTTGTGGGGATAATTCCCCTTTCAGGGAAAGCAGAAGTAGAGTACAGCAACAAGATGACACGAAAGAGCACCGATCAACCCTCAGACGAAAATCGATGAGGAGAAGTGATCGAAATACTGCGCTGTGTCTGAAAGTCTCCTCATCGCTCCGCACAGATGTTTTCATCCGACGCCTTTTTCTTGTCAGTGGAAAGGCAACATTATGTAGAGATTGGCATTTCATGCAATTTGAGGGCCCCCACCGTTTCTGAGCGCAACACCACTGTACAGGCCCCGGGTCTGAGACAGTTTTGTCAGACCTAATGTCGGTGCTGACTACGCACAAAACTCATTACATCATAACAATGTTAAGTGCCGAAGGCTTAAATTTTGTAGTAAAAATGTATGTAACACTGGGATCCTACACCCTCTCACTGAGGGTGCTGAGTGCAGTAACAAGTGTCAGGGGGGCAACTTTATTTATATAGCATCATCCAGATGCAAAGTCATTCAAAGGGCTTTATAAAGACTTAGAAATACATTAAAAATAAGGCTAATGTAGCATTTAGCATTAAATAACTAATTGAAACCAAACTTCTCTGAAAAATCGATCACTTCAACATACATCAACCTGATAAGAATGATCTTGTTCATATTGTTAGTTTGGCTCATGTAAGGGGGGCAGGGTTCATGTTCTATACTGCAGTCAGCATCCGGGGAGCGATCGAGACGTTTTGCTTGAGCATTTTGGAAGCTGTCGTGTCGTGCATCTTTATTCAGTCAGTAGTTGTAGAAGACGGATGTCGTGATTTGCAAATAACCAGCACTGTGTGTGGGTGTTGAAGAGGAAAAACATGTCTTTTATCAAACTCGTGTAGGCTACAGAGCACTATGATGTTCTCCAGTCGGTAGCAGCACACCACAGAAGATGACAATGAGCCTCTTGGCGAAGGCGACACTCAAATGTCAGTCACAGCTGCTGCGGGAAACACCCATTTAGAGGATTCAATATTCAGACTCTGTTGTCACAAACGTGTCCACAAACTGTTTTTAAGAAAGCAAGATAAACGCACAATAACTCCGTCATCGTTTAAACAGCAATCTCCAACACAAAAACAGCAGAGAATTCAAATTTCAGTTCCGCATTAAGCCTGGACATTACTTCTCTCGATCAGCGCTGTCTGAGCGACTGTTTTCTTCCTGTAAACACCGGTGGGGGAGGGGTAAGAGCGAAGGATGATGGTGGCAGAACATAGTTGGGCGCTCGCAATCTGTTGCTGAAGCAATAGTAAGTCGTGTGGGCGTGAGAGCAGAACAGAGCAAGAGAGGGAAAACTAAATTGCATACACTTGCACACACACACACACACACATAAGCAACCAAACAAGTACAGAGCAGGAGCTCCTTTTTGGAATTAGACAGCAGTGGATGTCGTTCTAATTTCCCTCTCTCCTCCTCCCTCCGTCTTTATCCCTGTTTCTGCCGAGCGATCCCTAATGATGTCCCCTGTGAGAAGTGCTGGTTAACTGCGAGCCATCGTCAGTCGCCGGCACATACACACCGATGTGTGCGCGCCGCGTCGTACACACACCGCGCGTGCTCACACATTCTGGCCAGCAGCTGGTAGCTTTGCCAACTGTGTCCCCCTGACTTGAAGGAGATACGGGGAGCAGATGTGACTCTATTCTGCCTGACAGGTCTGGGAGAAGAAAACAAGAGCCAGCAGACTAGAAGGGGGGAAGTGGGGAGGAGGGGGCGGCGACGCACAAGCCCGTCTCCATCCTTTCACTGCTCGGAAAACATACGACAGATTTGTCTCGCCACTTTATGGCCACGGCCGTCTTCATTCTATACATAACACACTGAGCGGAGAGACCCAGGCTGCGTCCCGTTATCGCAGAAACACCTCTTCCTTTCCTTCACCGCTTCCTCCTTTCCTTTTCTGACGTGTGCCCCCGCCATCCAGGGGGAAACTCGGTAAGCTGCTTCATTATCTCCCCCGCAGCAGCTTTGTTGCTGGAGAACGTGGGACTATTCTTTTTTGGACGAATTTTCACCGCCACGCCCAGCTACAGTTTAAGCTGACGTGCAACAATAAGACGCGAGATTAAAGCTCCCAGGAGTATCAGACACTGAGGGGCTTAGGAATTTTTAAGACATATGTTGCATTACAGGATTTTAAAGATGTGTTTTTACTTGAAAATATTACTGTGGGCAAGTTTTAAAACTTGGGTTGGCAGAATTATTGCAGAAGCACTTTTTTGTTATGCAAATATATCTGAAAAATATCTCTAACGTCCCCACAGCAATCAATAAAACTGTGGCTGGTGCAGGCCTCTAATAAGCCCATCCGATCATTTCATGTAGTCCGTATGAAATGATTGGCTGCCTGTCTGTCTAACTACGTATCGGCCTGCAAGCACTCTGCCCGCGCACTCATTGTGCATAACCCAAGTGTTCCACGAGGCTAGGCGGATAAAGTGTCAGAATATTAGCAAGTTAGTCGCATTAGAATGGCAGAGAAAGCGCGGCCAAATTCCCCAGTATGAGTATGTATCAGTGTATGTATGTATGTATGTATCAGTGTGACAATAGTGAGTAAAAACAGCCGTGTTCATTGTGGCGTTTATTACGATAATGTGAGGTGTTTTCTTACATGTGATTCATGAGGTGACGCTATTGGATACAGTTGGCAATTAAAACAATGCATTGCAGTCAGTACAAAGCCTCTGAGCCTGCTGTTCAGCAGCTAGCTTGCTCAGTAGACAGCAGCAGCGACAGACTTTTGTTAAACAGCTAACCCAGTTAGCACAAAGCACAAAGCCTGAGCTGAACGGCAAAACCACTTCGGCGACAACAGACTTGCTCATTGGCTAATGTTAGCACAAAGCACACAGCAGCAACAGTAAAAGCCTCGCAACTAGTTTGGCACGCAAGGGTTAATTTAGCACAGCTGCTGTTAACAGTACTGTTCAGGCATGTGTGTGTTGGCCAATCACAGCAGACTGGGTATTCAGGAGGCGGGCAGAGGGGGGAATACAGTGCTGTGAGTCTGGACTGTGTGAGAAAACGGATCTGTTAGTGGAGCCTTAAAGCATGTAAAGCTATTCTTACACCACCTTAGTTTTAATTGCGAGATAGATTCATGATTGCGTGACAGCGCACTGGAGGGATTAAGCCGACTAAAGACAGAAAATCGGTGAGAAAACAACTTCATTTAAAATCAGTATGAACCTTTATCTGCCTTCTGTTTCCCTCATCCACCTCCCTTCATTATTTCAGAATAATGCACAGCTTTAGCATCGAACAGTGCGACCTACTCACAGTTCCCACTCCAGAGTGATGATATATGGGGCGCACACATCAGCTTGACCCACGATGCTTTGAAACTTGATTCAAAATGAACGATGCCTCTGCTTATGCCTTCTCAGCGTGTGAATATTAAGCGCCGCAACGCCAAAGCATGATCCAAATCCAATACTCCGCGACGCTGCAGTGTGAGGGCATGAGTTTATTTCAGCCGGAGCGATTTATAATGAATTCTTCCCGTGAGGCAAGGAGCCGAATAAACACAGCGTACATGCAAATACCGAATGATCAAGTGACGGCGAAACATTCCAAGAGGATATTATCCATCATGTTCAGACATTCCGCCACAAGTATGTGCATGTGTGCTACGTATCTGTAATAAGCGCGAGAGTGTGTGCGTGTAGTCTGTCACTAAAGTTTACTCACCATTTCACAAATCTTTAGGTTAAGGGCTTATCTGCAGTCAGGCTCATTTCCTTTATGAGGGGATTAAGGGGGAGTAATTTATCTTTAATCCCATCAGATAGGGTGCTCGGCAATGTTTGCACGCTAGAGACTAACATGGAGGATGTAGTCATAAACCATATCAACACTGGCACACACACACACACACACACACACACACACACAGTTGGACTATTAACAAGTCATTTGCATTGTGAGTGTACTAATCTGGGACAAGGCTGTAATTATACTTAGTGACAATAGCACAGGATGCTTGTTGGACTGTTTATTACATGAGTCAGTCCGAGTAGCTGTCAGTAGCCTACACACACACACACACACACATACACACACAAACAACTGTAAGTCCACTTGTTTAACGCTGCTGCAATCATGTAAGCGCGCAGCGTGAGCACAAAGCACATAACACAAGTGGTGGTTATGTTATCCCTGCATTAATCTGGTGACGGTGGCACTCACAGATTTCTCATTTAGTTTATGGAAAGCATTAATGTCACATAATGTAAGCCTGTACACTCGTTAGTGTGTGTGGCTATGAGGAAAAAAAGATAAAAATATATATATATATCTAAAAACAGTCCAAACTGTAATTAAAATCAGTGATTAACAATTAGGTTTGATTTAAAGTTCGCTTCACCCACACAATAGAAAAAAGTTTGTCTTTTCTCTTCCTTCCTTTTTGTCCTTCCCAGTTTTTTTTCTTCTTTTTTTTTTCAGATATCTGTGTCTGACATTTGAGTGTCCCACAGTTCAATAGAGGTGCATGGAATTTCATTTTGTGGCGCTCACAGTATTGACACCTTACCCCAAAAGAAATTCAGAAGATGTCTTCTCAGGAATTTTGTCTCTTGCAGGTGCCGTGGGTAGTGTATGTGGAGAGCACAAATAATCAAAGGTCATACTGATTACATTTTTATGTTGTATCTAAAATGCTGTAGCGTCCAAAATGATTGACTTGTTTATGTGTGTGTAAGAATTCGGACAGTTGGTTCCAAGGTTTGTAAGGCGATGCTATAATGACACATGTGTCACCTTGTATCTGTGTTTCATCACGACAACAGTCTTGGTAGTTCCCAGCATGTGGAAAAAAAACATTAAAATGACTGAGTTCTATAGCATGTGTTCACCATACTGTAGACTATTGCCTTACGCTAACTAGCTAGCATTAGCAATGTTATTGTTGGCTAGCTAGCCAGAAAAAAGGAAAAGCGGCATAGAAAGAACAGCAGTGCTTCTCTTCTTGGATAAAATAAAAATAGATGTTCACGCACACACCCCTGACACTATTTTATTAACAATTACATTAAAACCAAAAAGGAGCAAACTACTTAGCTAGCTAGCATATGCAGCGTTAGGTAGTGCAACAAAAGAGGATTATAATGACAAAATCCAATGGTAGAGGGTAGTGCCTGAGTGTTATCAATAACATCTTTTAAAGCTCCTATTTGTAAGAAACGAAGATTTTTTTTTCTCATTCTGAACTCGTCAGTTACTGATGCTTTGGAAATCTAGGCCGGGTCAGCCATCATCCCAGAGCATCAGTATTGTTGGGAATAATAATAGTTGGTAAAACCAAAAGCAACAAAAGTATTTGATGAATTGGAATGAGACTTTTCTTACAAATAGGACCCTGAAGTTAACAA
>CAEMYA010002140.1:3608114-3637051 GCA_903131615.1 Diplodus sargus | reverse complement strand
CTACAGCCCCCCAACCCCTCACCCCTGGTCCCTGGACCCTGGACCTGATCCTGGTAGACCAGTTCAGTAATTCACCCATGGAACAGAGTCATACCAGCAAAATAATCTATTGTTTTGAAATACACTTTGAAAACATGAGACTCGTGGCTGCTGTGTCGGCTCTAACAGATTCTGTCTGATCAGTCCTTTGCTGATGCTGATTGTGCTATTCTCCACAGATGTTCAATAATACCATATATACAAATGTACTCAATAAGCAAACACTGGTTTGTTTAGTGTTTTGAATAGAAACTCTTAACCCCGACCCACTAAAAGACAGAGATTGGTAACTAGCGTAGATCCACAACAACGAGTTGATGATCAAAGTTCTGACAACTTGGCATCTGCTGTTGAATAAGTTGTTGAAATGTGAAATGAATGAAGACGTGCAACACTGACGTACAAATAAAGGTTCTCATCCATTCTAATTCTAAGTGCTGTATCGTAACACGAATCAGAAAGTTTAAACATGACTTCCAGATTTAGTCTGTCGGGAGCGATGGTAGAATTTGTGAAGTGGCTGAAAAGCTTACATTTCAGTGTGGGCGGTTCTGGTAGCGACTCAAACACTGTTGGAGAGAGAGTAAAAGAAGTCAGCAGCGAGTTTTCAACACATGCCTTCATGAGTGCGTGATGGATGGCTTTAAAACAACATTATGTAACTATTTTACCTTGAAACATCAGCTTGAAAAACATTTTATGCTACAGTGTTTTGGTCTCAGCCACTCCGCTCCCCCATCGCTTGCTTCTGGGCTTTGTAACTTCAGATTAACAGTGCATAAATATTTACGGCAGTATATTAGATACGGCACCAACTATAATCGATTTTAGTTAACTGGATCAGATTTTATGGAGGAAACGTTCTGTAGTGGATCTGTCTCAATTGTCTGTGATGTCGGAGTTTCGTGAAAGCAGCCTGTAACTGCTGCGTACGATCTTAACGTGAGTTCCACTCGGTGAGTCTCTTGAAGCACCGCAGGGGAGTGTTGGTGTTTACGCCGCTATCTCGTGAGCTTTGGACCTCCGTTGCTGGAATTGTCACCTGTACCTGAGCCTTGCGAAACAGCACCGTTCTCAGAAGCCTCTACAGACACCCTGACAGAGGCGTAGACACCAAAGAGGACACTGAAGGTGGAAGCAAATAAGAGAAAAAGACACAGTGACTGAGCAAATAGACAAGAGTCATCTCCGGCTGGTTTTGAATCGTTGACGACGGTTATTATTTTATTTGAAAGATTACAAATCACAGAAATTGGAGACGTCTGATTTCCTCCATCAGCTGGGCACTGTTGCCTTTAGCAAACATGACACCATCAGGACAGAGGTCCACTGGTTGGGGACGGTCTGCATCTGCGGATGAGTACACTTGTAGTGCATGATTTAAATGAGAGTGCAGGTATTTTTAGATCGGGGCCCGACATTCAAATGTTTTGCTGTGTAAATGATTCATACTTATCAAATATTTTAGAATCGCTCCAGTAAATCGCCTCAGCACGACGCGGCCGCGATGTATGCAACATAACCCTTTGGGGGCAACTGCAAAAGTCAAAGTTACGTCCGCTAAGAGTAACTGATGGTCGGAGTCGCCCTTAAAGGATAGTGTTGCACTCATTTCGGCCAAGTCACGGCTGCTGGCAGGGGCGATCTGCTGGACCGAAATTCAAAACATTTGGCAGCTTTGCACCATCTACACATCAGTCCATTTTAACATTAGGCCAAGCTTTAATAGGACAGAACTCTTCTCAGCAGGGCGAGGTGTTTGACCGACTCAAAATAAACTGCACAGCTCATTTTCAAGGTAATGAAGGAACCTGTCAGCCAGTTTAGCCGCGTGGCTCAGTGGAGCTCTACGCTGCATACATGTTGGAGCAGTCGGTCTCTTGTTGATTGGGTCTTTTCATGGGTTGTGATAAAAAAAATAAAAGAAAAATGGAGAATCACTGCTGTACCCTTTGATTCTGAAGTTTCACTTTTTTAATGAATTCCCAACACCTCAGTTCAGTGATCTCCACTCCGAGCCACCGAGGCCCGTCTTTTGAGGGTTTTCCCCATCCATACGGTGGTAGATGGCTATACGTAATAGCCATCCTACGCATCTACAAAGCGTTCCTCTGGATCAGGGGTCACCCCAGCCCACTTGAAGAGCCACAAGTCACCCAGGAAACCGCCTCTCCTGATGATGCGTATCTGGGGGTGGCCGATTGTCACCGTCTTCGCAGACTTCACCCTGCGATGTTCCTCTGATGGTGTGAATCCGCCTCGACCAGAAGATGCGATCCAGCTGTCCGCCGTTTCTGCCCACGGCATCTCCACACACGCTCCGACACATCCTCCTCCACACTCCGTACCCCCAGCAACCCCCACCCAGCCCCGGAAAGAATAGACAGCCTGGCCTCCCGTCTCTCACCTTATTCCATCTATTCTCCCACGTAAGCGTTACATGGACGCACAATGCCAGCGAACTACATGGAGGTGGGCAGAAAACAACAGCCTGCGTTGCAGCTGAGCGGAAACATCACAGATGACTGATACATGGCTTTGCACATATTCAAGTCTTCTTTTATTGATCATTGCACAGTAACAATTTACTTCCTTTTTCCCCAGCCTCACACTCCTGACAGCTCATCGATTCAAGCAGAGGAGACGGCTTCCACACCATCACTTATCTTTAATCAGATTATAGGAGACACAGAAATCATTATTTTAGACATAATAGCACATAAAGACTGAAAAATTATCTGTTTTGGATTTGGCCCGCTGACATTTCATCTCAAATGATGGTTTCTATCCTAATATCTAATGTTCTATCCTCTAAGCTGCTAGCTCTTTCAATAAACTAAATGGAGCCTCCGACTTGGCCAACGCTGCCTCAGACCAGCGGCTCGGGACAGAGAAATGTGTTTTTAATACAGGAAAGTACAGTTTTGACCTCTAAATGCAACTCGGCACCACCGGCAGCCGTAATATCATCAGTGATAATGGCGAAAAAAGGCGTGGAGGGGAATCAAATCAACAGAGGCATGATGGATGGATAGATGGAGGCGAGTTGGTAATGTCTGTCTTCACCCTCTGTCCCTTTCTCACATGCGGCTCTCCTCCTGGGTCCATCTCGCCGAATTATCATACTTGGATGCTGAACGGGCGAGAACAGGACAGCTTCGGTTATGAAAGTGTTGCACATTTGCAGGGAGGATACATGAGAGTACATGCAAATAGGCGGCCGCATTAGCATTCGATATCCTCGGGGCTGCACAGGGCCGCGTGATGCCAAGGCGCGCCGATCTCGGGCCGCGGCGAGATAGAGATCCGCACCGTCCGCGTGTCTCCAACTCCGCGCCGCTGAGTCTAATTTCAGGCGGCAATAAGGCGCGGATACTAAACAACACGCAGACAGAATGTGAAAAATTATAAAATAGCAAAAATAAAAGACTTGAAGCGCAGATGTCACACCGACCCCCTTGGATTGGAGAATACAGCTTGCCTTGCAGAAAGAGCTCTTTTCTTGTCTTATTCAAGGGTTAATAGAAATTTAAAACAATTTCACAGCCTACTATAAAAGGAGTGCTCATTTTATGGTAAATTAGGCTGTAACAATTACATTTCTTGGGAGAGGGGGTGGTCCACGGATGTCTGTGAACAGCAGCGCGCAATCAGAGAAGGCTTTAAGTGGGCGTATTCAATGATAGAAAATAATTACACAAGGATAACGCACAGTAATTCAATATTGACATGAAATGTAGAAATAGTTAAAAAAAAAAAAAAAATAGTCCACAGAAAAATGAGTCGCTGTTCAGTCTTTGGTTACTCTGGAGTCCCAGCGAGCCGAGTGCCTTGGCTGACCAGCTGCAGTCTAAGTCCGGTTCCAGTGGGAGTCGGAGCCAGCTCCTGTCCCCCCGCGCTACATCAGCTGCCTCCTGCGGGTCACTTGGCAGGCGGCCAGCTCAATCCCCTTCCCCCCTGCCAGGAGCAGAACTGGGCCCTGGGCCACCTCCTTTCAGCGGGGTAACCCCACCCCCCGAGAGCTCCGTCTGACCACCTCCTTCATGCTGAGCTGCTCCCGTGCACGGCTTCACTGCGGAGGAGACAAAAAGCACATCGGGATGAGCCGGCATGTAATCACACATCGCTGGTTCCTTAAGTCATAAATCCTCCTCCGCTTCGGTGATTTAATGACTGATAAGATGTAGTGGTTGGCAAAAAGAAAGAAAAAAAAAAGTTAAAAAAAAAGGCCACTTTATTAATTTAATTTCTCAGCAGTGGCTGTAATAATTAAGAGGTCATTCTCCTGCCAAGCAGCGCAGCTCTTCAACAGTAGCTAAGCAACATTTTGCTAAGTAAGACATAATTACTGGCAGACTTAACTTTGGATTAGCGCATTAATATTTCACTCAACAGTTAATGTGGTCACAGGTCTCAGGTTTTGGAGTATTCTGCAGCAGCATCAAGCCCTCGACGGACCAGACGTGTCACTTGTATTAATCATTAAAACAGGATTTATATAAAGCATACTTATATACAAGTATAATCTTTTTTCCATTACTTAATACTTTGATTTTGCTCAGAGCTCCTAACCAGCTGTTGTGCTTTTTCCAGCACAAAGAAATAAACAGGCCTTTATTTCTAACATGCCTAAAAACCGGCAGCGGTCTTGTTGAACACATTCTTCAAACAAGCGAGTGACCTTTCCATCGAAAACGTGTCTCAAAAAATGTTCTTAAATGGTTCGTTATCCAGCTTCCCTCCACTAAAAAGCCACTGACAGTTGTGTTTCTCACAGTCTGACCACAAAGCATTACTTTTGCGAGCCTTCATTTAACTTTCTCCAGCCTTCAAGGCAGCGAGAGGACATTATGTGAAATCCCTCTGACACCTCTCTCCTCCTGCTGGTTCCATTTCGGGAGTCACCTTTTGTCCTCCCGCTTCTGTTTTCCTTCTGTCAGAGAAGCCTTGAGCTACAGATCCTCATTAGTCACTTTCCGCGAGACCACACTGACAACGGCGATGCGCTCTCCCTCAGTCAGACTCACTGAAGGCTGGCGAGGCCACACACCGATTCACAGGCACTGTCAAAAGCCGGACGACTTACAGGAGCTGGGCAATCATCAGAATCAACCAACCTTTGAAATGCTGTGAATATCATGACCGTGCTGCTGCTGAAATGCCCACAGGCATCTGCAGCAAAGTTTCTCACACAATGGTTTTTGGGGGGGAAATGGGAAAAGTAAAAAAGGACCATACCAGTGGTCTCAAACGTTTTAGACCATTACCTACAAATTGCGTAGACTTTACATCACAGCTTGGGAAGGCTAATCCATCAGGTTGTCAGTGTCTTTAAAACTTGTGTTGCAGGACGGGACTAAACTGGGGGTTTCAGCTGCTAAAAAGCCTGACAACAGTGAGGTGTCGTTGAAAAGAAAAAGATAAATATGAACTTGTATACGGCAAATAAAGCTATAGCTAGAATCCATTTACTGTAGTGCATCTTTTTAAGATGGGCTATGAAGACTTTGAGAAGACATTTTGAAAAAAATGAGTTGCTGAGTTTGTTGTTGTTTTTCATACTGTTTTACTTTGTTTATATGTGGTGGACCCTGCCACCCTTCTAGCTTCAAACAGTGTTCTGGGGACCTTATATTCCTCTGAGAGCAGCTTGTTTATTCACAAAAAGACAAATGTCCCTGAGTCGGTATTATTAGCTCATTAATATTGCAACTATTCCCAATTCTGTTTGAATTTTTCTCCAGAACCACATAGTGCCCCTTAGCTTAAAGACTGGAAACAGAGGGGAGAAGCTAGCATGGCTGTGTCTAAATGTAACAGTAAAAACAACACTTAAAATGCCTTTTAAAAAGGAGGTATACGTGTCAGACTATTTCTTGGTTGAGACCAGTTGCCGGGCAACCAGCGGAAAAACAAAAAACAGGCAGTTGCTAGTCACCCACTTGTAAAATGATCATTTTAATTTTCAAGCATTTCTTTGTGCAGATAGAGGATCTCTTTACCTTGAGACAGAACCAGACTAGCCTTTTCCCATTCCTAGTCTTTAAAGCAGCATTACGTAACTTTTGTTATGCATGTCCTAACATGCCAATTTCTGCAAAATGTTTGCTTAAAGCCAAGCTAAGCTAACCTAACCAGCTGCTGGTTGTGGCATCTCACTGACCGTACGTAATTCTTGGTAAGAACGCAAACAAACATTTCTGAAGATGACTCCTGGGAAGAAACTTGTGATCTCAGGTGTCCATGAAAGCACCATTAACGATTCCAAAATGAGCTCTGCTCGCTACAGAAACAATGGGTTATGTTTGACAGAAGATAAATGTACAGATAGATAAAGAAGCTGGATTTCTTCTCTGACAGATGACATATTTCATGCAAGTTTGAGAGCATCAAGTAGTTCTCCTACTTTTCAAACATGAATGGACACTAATGGTTGCCCGGAAGGCAAAAGAATCAATCTTGAAGACTTGCTGCATGGATAGCGGTAATGAACAAAAAATGCAAGTTGCAAGTCAAAATGCTAAGGCATGCAATAACCAGCGGTGTGGTCCTTTGAAATGGAAATGGGTGCCGCGGCGGACCAACCTGAGGTTTGTAAGGTCTCACTTCAGCAGACTGTCAGTCTCCGTGGCACTCAGTGACCGATAGCTGTGCCTGGAGGAAGGACAAACCCCAAATCAATACCCCGTCTAAAAACACTGGGAGAAATCTGAGACAGAGATCATGCAACGTCTACAGGAGAAGATATGCTCATGCAACTCAAGCTTTCTTTTTTGGATAACTTTGTACAGGCAGAGCCTTTTAAATATTACAGTAAGCAACCTTTACACAGCAAATAAAAAAAGTAACAGCAGCTCAACTGTACAGAAGATATTGACATAGATTTGGCTTTGTTCATTTTAGCAAGAGTTGCATTAACACTATCCTAATATATTTTGTTAGTACACAGAACAGTTATTTTGGTACATAAAATTCACTACTATGATATTGGAAGTTACGTTTTTCTTACTTTTGAGTTGTTTCTTTTTGTTGCCATGACTGCAATAGTATTTTAAGAAAGTGTACGCATTTACCAGCAAGTTTATGTCAAAGGATAAACACACTACGAAATTAAACATTTAGGGTTAGGTTACCTTTACAGTGGAGTTCTCTAGGTTATAACCATCCTCTCCATTGCACTGCCATTACTCTGTACTAAAGTAGCCATCGCGCCAGCGTCATTCATGACAATGAAGCCTAGACCTGAATGGTGGTTTGAATTCAGTTAATTTTCAGATGCTATAAAAGCAATTCTCATTAACGATTACGACCACAGGTAAGAGGATTGAAAAAGTCTTATACATACCCAGGCATTCAATGCTTTAGAACTCTATACACATTAGGAAGCTATCCAGGTTATTTTAGAGGTCTTACCTCTGGGTCCTTTTTAAAAAGTATAGAAAGAGAGAGAAAGAATAAGTTGTGCTCTTTTGATAATCAATCAAGACATCATTTAGTAGGGTTAAAGTCTTCAGACGTCAATACATTCATTTAGATTTAAAATGCGGTTTTGAATGAGAAACAAAGGAAAACACCTACATCTGACTGCTGAAGGTTGTTTTAAAAAAGCCATTTCAGAATTTTACTAGGACAGGAAACAAATAAAGCAAGTTAAGTTTCATAAAAAACAAACTAAGCTTTATTGACAAACTGCTGCAAAACATCTTTTGGACAGATTTAGTAACCTATTTAGGCAAGCTTACACATGTAGCATAATGCATTTTATGGAGAGGGTACAGATACTAGTGGCAGAATAAGTACAGTTAGGATGTTTTAAAATATGTACAAGAGTTCGGATTGAGCTGCAGGATCCCTTCTCTATAGAAAGAGAAGACCCATGTGGAGATTTTTGTCCCAATCCTTCTTTGTGTACTTTGTGCATGCAGTTTATAGAGAATCAGATCAGAAAATGAAGACCTGAACTGTTTTTAGCATTAACAGGAGGCCAGCTCTCGGCCGTCCTCTCATTAAATAAACATTTTGTCTTCAGTCTTAAAATTAATTTTTAATATGTAAAACAAATTGAGGATATGAGGACAGTCCATCTCAACAGTGTCTATTAGGGCTATATTTCAAAACTCTAAGTACAATGACAAATATTGCTGCCTAAGTCTAAATGGACAACGTTTTAGAACTATTTAAAAACAAACCATCATCAATAATGAATTGTACTGATTCCATTAACATTGATTCTTTAACCTTCACTTAATTTAAGATTGTTTTTTGTTTCTATATTACATAATTGAAAGTTTAAAAGGTCTTTTATTGGGCTATATTAACAGAATTTTGAAATGTAGCCTAAATGGGAATCTGCAACTGACCCTCGACAGATTCTTTATATTTATAAACAATTAAAAATGGATTCCTTAAGACAAGTGGATAATGAGCCACTAATTCCACTAGAAATGACTACTCCCAAACAGTTAAAAAATTAACGATCAACATTGCAAAAAAGCCAGAGGGGAGTAAAAGGGGTCAGAGAAAAAAAACACAGCAAAATAAACAAAAAGTCAAATGAAAAAGAACAAAAATAGGACGCCAACGTCTCCTCTCTAACCCATCTAAAAGCCGCTTTGGTTGAGGGATTGGTGGCTGGTTGGTTAGGTGGTGCGACAAAGTAGGGGTGGGGGAGGGAGTTCGCGGTCAAATCTCAAAAAACCAGGTCCGATTTTCAGTCCCCAATTTGCTCTCTCGTATAAAGTCCAGTGTAGGAAACGACCAAACCAAAGACAAAACGGACAATTACTTTTGTCGGGCTTCTTAAAGCGAGAGCTGCCGTGGTAGACAGGCGGTAGTCAGGGCGACACGTTAAGGGTGGTGAGTCCGCTTCAGTACTGTCGGTATGGGTGCTCCCGGTAAGGCGTCTTGGCACCTCTGGAGGGGGGAGGAGCCTTCCCTTGAACTGATCGCTGGGTCCCATTCCAGTCATCCTGGCCTGGAGAGGACACAAAAATAAACACAGTTACAGATCAATATGGATTCAAACTGCAAGATTTGTAACAGAAAACTAATTAGGTTTGTGGACATTGAGGTGCCCTGTGTGGTTTTCTTGTAAATAAACAGTGTCTATTTACATTCTCACCAAAACATGTTGTGTATCCTTGAGGTTTAACAAATGAGTTGGAATAAAGGGAAACAAAACGTCCAATACATCCAAAATGGACACACACACATAAAAAAATAGCTCCATGGTGCCACTAGTGGTCAAACATTCTGCAGGGCAACGTAAAGTGTCTTAGCTTTGGACTCTAGTAGCCCATTTTTCTGGTAACCCAAAACTTTAAATTCTGTGTTCCATCAGTGTTAGCAGCTTTGACATTTTCTGGACATTTAACAAGTAAATGAACCAATATTCATCCAAACCATAATGCAAGGTTATTCTGCAAGCTACAGAACTTAATGAAATAAAATTACAAATGAAATGCAGTTAAAAGAAATGTTAAAACTACACTTCTACAATATAATTTAGGTCATGTTTTGTTGACAGGGAATAAAGTTTATCCTTACCATAAGACTCGTATGACTCTGTGGTTTCTCCGTGTCCGTAGTCATAGTATTCTGGCTCTCTGATGGTCAAAAATAGGGAGAGAGAAGAAGAAAAAAAATCACTTTTAATCTTTGAAAGACATCAAGTAGCTGCTGACTGTAATGTCTAGGGGGATGATAATTGGCTTCCGTGAATAAGATCAAAGCTTGGCTCTCTAGCATGGAACATCTTAGTCCCGGCTGGTTCTCCTAAATAACACCGCCATCCAAACCGTGAAACATGGAGTACCATCAGTGCCGAGTTTGTGCAGAGTGGCTAAAAAGAATTTCTGCTGCTCTCAAATCACTTTTCTGAGTGAAACTACCAACTAGGCAATATGTGTGTGTGTGTGTGTGTGTTTGTGTGTGTGTGTGTGTGTGCGCGCGTGTGCGTGCGCACTGTGAGGAGCAGGTGAAAACCAAAGAGACATCTGATTCACTCACGCCTGCGGCTGACTGTAATAGCTGTCGTATGACTCGTAGGCCGTGTCTGTGTAGCTCTCATCGTAGCCCTGGAGAGGGAGGGAAACAGAGAAACAGAGTGAGATTTAAGAGGAGGCTTGTTCATGAATCATGAATGTCAAGGTGTCCCCAAAGTACTACACTTGTACCAAAGCAGACACGCTCCCCTCACGTCTCAAGCATCCCAAATCACTTATCCTGTGTTGATGGACGAACCAATCAAAGCCCACAGAGAGCCGGGAACGAGCTCGTTCAGAGCAGATGTGTTGGAGAGGTCAGATGTAGCTACGTCAAACTTACCGGCAACTCAAGGAAAACTCATCAACCCACTTATTCCTCACGCATCTATTCTTATTCCTACCACGGCAAATTTCAATTTCAAAGGGATCTTTAACTTGTTTGATTAATGATACTACTAAACATAACCTATAACTGTGCTGAAGACTTCCATGTACAAACTAAATGGATGAACTAAATCTACCCTGCACCAACAGTTGTACTTACATATTCCTCGTAGCTCTCAGCCGCTGCAGCAGGGGTGTGCTGGTGGGGGGGTGCCATCCTCTGGGGGGGTCCACCGGCCGGGGGTCTGGCGCGGGGTGCCACGGCTCCCCTAGCGGGTGCTGCAGGTGGTCCTCCGCGGCCTGTTGGAGCGCCCCTCACTGCACCACCTCTAGCTGGGCCGCCTCGGGACACACCTCCTCTGGCAGCCGCACCGCGAGGAGGCATTCCCCTGCCCCTGGAAAAAAAAAACAGAGTTAATACTCCCTTCTTCTACGTGAAGGACCATATCACCTTCATATCTGTAGCTGATAAGTAATGTAGCTGGTTAGCTTAGGCTTGGCTAGAAATACTAGAAATGGATAAAAACAACTAGACCAGCCATTGCCAAAAGGTTAATGTAATTTATTGGTTCTTTATAGAATATGCTTTAAAAAAAGCTACAGGTGGATTTTGTTACCTTAGCTTCAGCCAAGTTAGCTCTCCCTGTTTTCAATCATTATGCTAAGCTTAGCTCACCCCCTACTAGCTCCAGCTACATTATTCATCATACAGAACTGTGAGTAATACTGATCTCGTCATCCACATCTTTGCCAAAATGTCAATAAGAAACGCTAAATTTTAGCATATTTACACTGTAAGATTTTTCTTTATATAAAAAGATCTTTACATTGATAAACAATTTAGTGAGCGTTTGGAATTTGTAGACTTTATTCCTTCGGATCACTGCAGTTCTTTCCAACATTAGGTTTACAGGCTGCACACAGTATTTACTGTCTTCTCTGCAAGAGGTGGGTCAAGGGTATCTTATGTCAAAATGTTGCCTGCTTTCCACAAATTACACATCAGCAAATGAAAAACAAAACTGCACAATTACAGAAAAAAGAAGCACATCTAATGTTTCTTCTGGTCTTGCGCAGCATTTTCATTGATACGTTGATAGAGTGATGGTGATGAACAACAGTGACTCTGTGCTTCTTCAGTGACCTGGCAGCTGTTATATATGAGAAACCCTGTGTGTGTGTGTGTGTGTGTGTGTGTGTGTGTGTGTGTGTGTGTGTGTGTGTGTGTGTGATGTATTTCCACACCTGTGGGCTCCAGCAGGAGGGACTCCGCGGCCCCTGACCATGCCCCCTCGGCCCCGGGCTCCGTGCTCCTGGCCTCCGTTCAGGTAGCTCATCTCCATGAACTGCTCTTGGCAGATATCATCCATCATATCCTACACACACATAAACACACACAGAGGAAGCAAATAAAAAAAATGAGGGTGAGAAACAAGAAGGAAAGGGAGGCAGTGTGAAAGAGTGATGAATAAAAGAGTGAAACACAATTACAGAGCTGCTCACAACACAGCATCCCCCTAATGGCGAACAGACCGAGTGGAAGAAAAAGTCCCAGTGCTAGTGACTCAGAGTGTTAAAGAGGGGGGGGGGGTCATGGATGTGGGAGATTGGAAAGCATCCATCCACACTTGGTGCCTTCCTGTGCCTCTCCGTCATGCACAAAATGTAAATCACTTCTCCCTGCACTTCTCGACAAGTCTGGTATGACTGCATCAGCGGTTACCTTATTCTATCCACAAAAACAACAAGTAGGGATGGATTAGTGCAGCTGCCAGTCTGAGCAGCACAAATCCCGCAACACAATCCGCCGCTTTTCTTCTGGGAGCCATTGCAAAGGCTGCACTGTGACCCAATCAATGTATTTTCATAAATCAGTCCTTGGAACAGTAAGGGGGCTCTAATGATCGTGAAAAGGAAAAAAGGCAGATAGAAGAATACGCAGCAAAGGCATCCATTTTTTTAAATTCATCTGCAGCTAAAGAAGTAAATGTAAGCTATTTGACTGATCAGAAATCAATGTCAGGCAAGGAGTAGTGCGGCTGCAGCTGTATTTAACAAGCCAGCCAGGTGACTCATCTTTACCCATCAAGGTGTTTAGATTGATTCTCTTCAGACATTAAACTATATAGAACTAATCCTTCTAAAGCGTCAGTGTTGAAGTTCTGCCATCCTTCACACAGGTGCAATACAAGGCTCTGCTTTGGCTTGTACATTCATAGACATCCAGGTAGAGAGATATAAAAGAGATGAGGAAGAACAAAAGAGCCAAAGCCTTCAGGAATACCTGAGGAGGAGTACGGCTAATACATAAAACATTTCAACAACAAATCACATCCGTCCATTTTCTCATAACCTGAGTCTGTTATTAAAATATGGCCTGGTTCCAAATGAAGGCAGTCAGGCCTGACAGATTATGGCCTTAAGTTGTAACGACAGCTCTGCAGTTGACAGCTTTCTACATAAACTAGAATACCATCGTTCTACTGATTCATCCCCTTTAATCCACGCAATTCTATCTTCTATAGCATCCTGCACACTAATTAAAAAATGTGGGCACCTTGTGGACTCCTAGGCCCATTGGCCCACTTTGGCATAAACCTTTGTTAAAGCGCTATGGGCCTCATCTGGGCTTGACAGCAGACTGGGTTGGCCCGCACTCAAGAATCTCTCAGCATAAAACCAATAACATAAGCAAAGGCTGCGCAGGGTGAACACATCTCTGTCTGGGAGCTATACATCTCCAAGCTGCTTCTCCTCACTCCCTGAAGGATAAGACTCCGGTAAAGACTCAGTGATGAAGGGATATGCAGGTGAGCCAGGGGAGGGTAGAACACTGCTGACACAAGCAGGCTGCTTTGTGTAACTTGAACACCATCACTCACTCCCCATTTCCAAAAGTCAGTCTAAAACCCAACACTTCCACTCCTTTTCCTGACTCAGTTTTTAGTCCAATAGCCTCATAACCCCCATGATTAGAGATGTCAATATATTGTGCAAGGTAGGGTATGGCATGGAGTCTTTCTAAGAACACAGACCTGCTGATGGTCTATGTAGAAAGTATTTTTAAAACTTGTCTTTAAAAGTATTTTTAAAACTTGTTTTTAAAAGTATTTTTAAAACATGTTTTTAAAAGTATAACTAAACAAGAGACTTTGAAATGTTCTGTAGTCTGCAATTCGACCCAAGGCGGAAAATATGATGTTAACATACTGAGCACTGGTGTATGATTTCTGTTTTGGGGCTTAAATGAAACAAGTAAGTAAGTATGAGCAACTATTTTGACATTCATTTGTAATCTTTTTCAAGCTAAAACTCCAAACATTCGTCAATTTCAGCTTCTCAACTCTGAGAACCTGGTGTTTTTCTTTGTCGGTGGTGTGATCGTGAATCATTCATTATTTATTCGTTGAGGATGTTGATTAGACAAAAAAAAAAAAACTACAGGAAAATATCTTCTGCTATATGGAGTTTTAACAGCGTCTTTCACAACTTTGAATAAATATTTCATCGACAAAGAAGTTATTTAGCAGATTAAATAAACAATTAGTGGAATCATTTGTTGCAGCCATAATTCAGCGTGTTGAGTTGTCATCTCATCAATTAACTGACTGACAGAAGATCATTCAAATCTGATAATGATTTATCAATGCCACTTAAGTTAACTTGTCTTGCATGTTTGTCAATATTGCTGACATTTTATAGGCTAAGTGGTGAATTGCTTGCATAATCACAAGTTAATTAATGGCAAAATGATTATTAGAAGCAGCTACAGTCCACACAGACATGTCAATATACAAACTCCAACTGGACTGCAACGAGACAAACGCAACCAAACAAAGTCATACTCACAGGGAACAGGAACTTCTTGACCTCCTCCATGGCATGGGCCATGCGCAGGTAGGCCTCTGGCACCGGGGCAAACACCTCGATGAACACGTGCAGCTCCATAGACAAGTGTGCGTACTTTGGCTCGCCGCCTTTCCTCAGCCCCTCCTCCTGGAACAAGGGCAACATCACAGGTGTGTTAGCAAGTCAAACAGCACGGGGCGGACTCTACAATAAAATTAATTCTGCAAGTTGTAATCGCATTTCCTCCACCTCAGAGGGCATCGAGGTGAGGTATTCTCTTCCTTTATATAGGTGAATAATTTCATCAAACTGGTAGATAACCGGTTTAGCTGGATATCCTGAAGATTCCTGGAACAGATGTGCAGTGCATCGGTGCCCTTGACTTTATGGTAACGTTCAACCAAGCTATCCTGCGAGTTGACGCCATCTGGGCTCACTGCCTGTCATCCCTCTCTCCAAGTGCAGGCCAGATGTGTTATGGCTTCAGGTACCCTTCTCACAGGTGTGTAACACCAGATGTATGTGTGTATGTTTTTTTTTTGTTTTTGTTTTTTTGGGGGGGGGGGGGTATTACCTTGGTTTTGTCTCTCATGGAACCTTTGCCCAGCACGGAGATCTTGGCTCCAGTCTCTTCCTGCAGACGTTTGATCGTGTTGCCCTGAGGTCCCAGAATCTTCCCCACGAAATTGAACTACAAGCAAAAGAAGGCGAAACAAAATTAGCAGCACAATCAAAGCAGAGCGAGTTTTAATGCCAAGAGGGTGAAGCAGCAATCGCCGTCAGGGGTCTTGTTGCACATACTGCAGCTTTAAGTAGTAGATTTACCAGAGAGGGTCGATATGAGCCCTTGGGGGCTGTAACACCGTCAGTTACTATTTACTATAATCGTCCAAGCACTGATCCAGAACCAACTTGTGCTCAAAAGCTGCCATCTATACCTCCTCAATCCTTGAACAAAGTAATTACAATGTGTATATGATGTGTCCTGCAATTAGCTGTCACTGCCAACCACATTTAGCAAAGAGTCGCCCCCCCCCCCAGGAAGCAACTCCTCCGGGATTTGTAAAAGTGGCTTTTATAAAGTGAAAACCCTCATTAGCTTTGTCAGCTCTGACATGGTAGACTGATGTTCCGACCAAGTATGGCAAACTAAAACAAGCCTTCTGGAGATCAGAGAGCCATCTTACCCTAAACACCAGACTCCCACATTATATATGATATGATCAAGGTGGGGCAGCATTTATAGCCCTTGTAGTTAGAACTTCTTGGGGGGGTGTATGTTCTATCAAAAAAAGTAAACCGAGTCTTAAAAGTTACACTAAAGTCATATAAACCTTTTTGACTTGAACTGATGCAAATAAATTCAACGTCATGCAAATGAAGCATTACGCAACGGTAGCTGAATTTCACACAACGGATTATACCCTCACATGTCTTCTCCAACGCTTTAAACCATCATCCTGAAAATCGACGTAGCCCGACATGTGAGCCAGATATAGATTGAATAGATGTGGGTGAATACACTTCAGGTTACATGATTGAGCCAAGTAAGAAGACATTTGCTGAATACAAACAGAAGAGAACAGCCAATCCTCTACTGCAATTTAAAGCCATCCTCACCATAGTAACATTAACATTTTGATCCTTTTAGCGATATTCTAAAATATGCCAGTATCGGCTGTAATTATACTCTGGAGCTTAAGGATCAAGGTTGAGGAGAGTAATTTGAAACTCCGAAGTAACCCTGTGGCTTTGTGTAATTGAACCTCAGCTGCGGGATAAATTAGATCGAGACACAAGAAGAGGAAGAAGAGGAGAGAGAGAGAAAAAAAAGGGCAAATAAGTCTCACCTTCGGGTACTGTTTGACAGGTATGAGCACTCGTTCCTTAAGCTTGATGTTCTTTGTTGTGAAAAGGTCCAGGTACGCTTCTGCCTCCTTTTTAGTCTCGCCTTTCTGGAGTCTATCAATTTCTGGAAGGGGAGAGGCAGCGTTTCAGGCGCAGTGTTGATGCAATCAGACAGGATGCAGAGAGGCAAAGTAGTAGTACATCTCTGTTATGAGGAGGATTTAATGTGCACTCGTTCAAGCACACTACCAAGTAAGCGTCGTCGTAGAGACTATCAGGTCATAAGCAGTCTCAGTGTATGGGGCTAACTATTTTTAGACACAACCACTAGATTTTACAGTCGACTCAGTTTCAGTTTTGTGCGCCTGAGACTGTCTACTTCTCAGCCTCATTTTACCCTGTTTCAGCCGAGACAACTTGATTGTTTTTGTGACTGACCATAAATGATTGAATGTCGAGCGAACAATGGTGCTTCCAGATGAGAACAGCTTGATGATGGCGTGTGATGGGATCTACTTAGAACCGTTCTGTCATTCTGTCAACACCCCCAATTGAGCTGAAACCATTAGTGGATTAATCCAATAAACGGGCACCATTTGGATCAATCAAGTCAGCTGTTTTTCAACCAAAACTCAAAACAACCGCTGAGAATATGTTGCATTTTCTCTCCTTTTAAAAAACGTAATTGAAAACAGAGCATCTTTGGGGTTTTTAATTCCTGTTCAGACAAAATGAGACATGCAAAGACAACACCTTGGACTCAGAATTTCATGATGACCATTTTCCACTATGACAGTGCCTCCTAATTGACCAGATTTAATCTACAGATTCAAAAACAACGAAACAATCTTCAGTTGTAGCCCTTATCCGGACCAACATGATTTTGATTTTAGTTTTCGCAACACGTTTTTGAGAAGTTGCCACCAGCGCTTCCCCTACACCTCCCGTCACCTCTGCCATATGGCGCGGGCACAGCACCTGGTCCCCGGCATCATCACAGCACTCCCATCTCAAACCACCTCCTCACTCCTGGCCGTGACAACTCCTGAGCCTGCGATGTGCAAACATGTCAGCTGCAGCACAGTCCACCAGCTGCAGACCGGGAGGAGGGGAAAGCCTCGGCGGATGTGAAACCGCACTTTTGTCTTTCTGGATCATTCTCACTTTCAACTTCAGAGGTGTAGTGTAGATGTTGTGCATCCTGTTTACGAGCGAGAGCAGCTTGATGGTTACCAGAGGTACCTGAGAGTGAGAGTGGGAGAGGCAGCTGGTGGAGAATGACTCAACCACTGGGAGAGGGCAACAACAGAGATAATCACCTAACTAGGAGTACTTCGGAGTGTGTATTGCACACAGTGGCTTTTCTGGTGGGGTGCAGCAGATTTCCATTTCCTGTAGCATTACTGCACAGACTTGTGGTGCACAGTATGACTTCGTGGCTGTCTTATGGTGCCTTCAGGTACATCGTTTCACTGCCTCACTCCACTGAAGAAGTTGCATTGCGTGTTTAAAAAAAAGATGAGAGCTAGCTGGAAAGAACAGGGAGACAAAGCAGTCTTTTCTCCTGAACTCCCCGGCAGGGTAAAGCGGCAACCTCTTGCTCAGGGACACTTCAGCAGCACGTACAGCGGGGGTGTAACATCGCCGCCGTGAGGCCGTCTCTCGGCTCTGAGGCAGCGGGGTGACCCCCAGTCACGGATACTGGCGCACATAGAAAAGCTGCTGCGCAACGGGGCTGCCAGACAGAGCGAGACCAACAGGGGGGCTGGCAGGACGGCTAAAACAAGCAACTGTTTGTCCGAAGAGAGTCGATTTCAAGTTCAAATTCGGCATAACTGAAATAAAGAAAACATCTGGCTCGTCGCGGCTGCACAGGAGGAAGCGGAAATCATTCAGGACAACATCTAAAAGTGTCTCTCCTCCCGGGGCTGCCGAGGTCGCCGTAGGCTATTTACAATCTCAGACATTAGTCATTAGCTGTAACAAAATGAATTCCCGCACATTTTCCATGTGTCCAACGCTCACACGCAACAAATACCGAGCAACCGAAACGCACTTTCGTGTCAGCGCCGCGTTGTAACGGGGCAGCAAACGTCCCGTCCGCAAACACATGGCGGGCAGAGAGCGTGGAGGTGTGTGCGCTAACCGAGGTGCGTTCACGAGCCGGTGTGCTGCCCCGCTTCACTCTCAACCCCCCCTGCCCCGCATTCTGCAACACACAACACAACACCGACACACACTTCTTTACCTGCGTTTAAAAGTTTCATGGCGTGCGTGAACGACGAGTCGAGGCTGTCCTTCTCCGCCAGAAGCTGGGGGAGGTATTTGTCGTCGTTCTCCATTTTGAGTTAAGAGAGGCGGGAGTCAGTTTCGGTGCAACAACAACAACAAAAAACGGGGAAAAAAGCGTGGAGAAAAAAAAAACCCCAACAGTGATAGAAAAAGAAGTAGTCCAGTTATGTAACTACGGAGTGCCGCGTATCCTCCGTGCGGACGACGCTTTGCATGTGGCTACCGGGCGTTTCTGCGACGGGCTGCTCCGCTACTTTGCGTCTCTGTGGTCTGCCCCAGTCTGCTGGCTGTGTCTCGTCAGCAGCGGCGGCTGGTTGGAAATGGGAGAACAAAAGCGGTGAGAGACGGTAAAGAATAGTGATCCGACTCAAGCCGGCGGAAGTGAGCTCAGAAGGACGTAGTTCTCCGGACTGACGCCGCCTACTGTGTGCTGGGTTGATGCGCGCCGCCCCCCCAGCAGCGATAATACCAATATCACATTTTCAGCGCTGGTTTGGGTGTGACCGCTGTGTGCTGACAAACTGATAGAAATGTCCACACCTAGAAAAAAGGTGTTCAAGTTCACTGCACCCTGAGAGAAACTCACAGATTCATCAAACCAGCGTTCAACCAGCTGCTGTCAGTAGGCTACTATAGGCAGCTCTGTCGCTACTGTGATGTGTGGATTAAAGGTGCACTGTGTAGTGTTGGGGGAAAAAAAATTCAGACTAAGAACATAATCAGAAACAGGCATTTTTTTCCCATAATTGAATAAACAAGCTGTTCTCAGAGGAAAATAAGATCCCCCAGAAGTCTGAAGCAAAAACGGTGGCAGGGTCCGCCACATATAAACCAAGTTATACAATCAGTATGGAATTGTGTTGTCCTTTAAAGTCAGTTTGTTTATTCAATTGACTGGGAGGGACTGAAGACTATTCATCTTTTTAATGGTATATTTTGTTTGTGGTATTCATATTTGCTAGTAAGATTATGTGGAATATGTACAGTACGTTAAAGGTGCACTGTGTAGTTTTGAGGAAGACATTTTCCACATTTCTAGTATCACTGTTCTAATGCCCTCTTTTCCTCTGAGAACAGCTTGCTTGTTATTGTTCAGTCATGGATAAAGTAAATACTTCTGAGTTAGTATTATTTCCTAATTAATATTGATAATGTTAAAATTCTGAGTTCAAATTTCTTTTCCAAAAACTATATTGTGCCCTTTTAAAACATGTTTAGGACAAATAGATAGATAGATTGATAGATAGATAGATAGATAGATAGATAGATAGATAGATAGATAGATAGATTAAACTACTCATTAGAACCATATTCCACATCTAATATGTATTGAATTGCTACATACTGCAGTATGATATACTATATGAAGTGTGCATTAATTGACACGAGTATGATAATGATAGATGATGACACATCTACAGTGTTTAATTTGTTAGTATAATTTCCGTGCAGACAGGGTGCCCTGAAGATATGGCACTTTCATTCCAGGCTCTCTACTGCCCCTTAGTGGCCGCACTGATCAAGACAACAAGGAACGGAAACTGGGTCCATCAGAAGAAGCCTGTTCTCTGTCTAACCCCCCCCCCCCCCACTTTCCTCTCCACTTCTATTGATTCCAAAACACTTATGGGCCGGTGAAAAGCGCAGCGAGGAGACTCTGTGGAGCAGCATCTCAAGGATTGATTCAGACGATTCAGATTGTGGTAATGAACCTGCCGCGCCGTTGAGTGGAGCGCGAGAGGTCACAGGTGAGAGCCAGGCTAATGCATACAAAGCAAGAGCAGACCCTTCCATGCGCGTTGGGTCTTTAAGCGTATACGGGAGCATGCATTATCTGCAGGCGGATGCTCTTTGAACAAACAGCAAAAAAACTGCAGGTCATTTGTCAGTCGGCTGCTGGAGTGAAAACTATTACGATCGACCACAGCTGTACCCAGGAATGCATCTGCTCAAAACAAATGAAGGCAAAAATTGTCTGCAATAAACACTTATGGGAGGCCGAAGACCCACTCTAACTGTCAGCGTTCAGCTTGATCTATCTCTGACCGTTACAGTGTTATTAGTGTCGGGGGTTGCAAGGTTGTCCTGACTCCTCTTGTCACTGACGGAATGGATAGCCTGTGAGCTGAATTTCAATTGGCTCATAAAAGGAAGACTTACTTCTCTTGGCAGGTGGAGGAGTTCCAATTCGATAGCTCGCGCCCCTGCCTTCTGCTTGTGTGGACTTCCCCTGTCCCCTAACATACAGAGCCACAGTCTGGGGTAAACAGGGGCAGATGGAAGGGGGTAAACACTGGGGTTAGGCTTATATAAGCTGCCGCTACTCCCGATCTTTGCACGTGACTAGCTTTCATGCCCCAAAGATTCCGAAAAATGGCCAGGATTCAGCGTTCCCTGGGAGTTTTATCCTAGTTTGGGCGGAGGAGCCTTTGAAACAGCTTTCAGAGCATCATGGGACGCTGAAGTGCCACTAAAAGTCAAAGTAATGAAATTCTTAGCGGCTCCTTATGGCAGGTTTTCTGCACATTTTTCCAAACTGCAGAAAAACAACACTAAGAGTCTACAGCCAGGCTTGCAGCTCTGTGAGTTTGTACTTTGGCACAGCAGTGCTTTGAGATAAATACTTGCTAACATGCTCACATTTACAATGCTAAAATGGCGATGTGTAGCCGTCGAATGGTCTACCATGTTCACCATCACAGTTTAGCCTGTTTGCATGTTAGCAGCAGCATTAAGCACCAGGTCGAGCTGAGGCTGATGGAAAGGTAATCACTTTTGGTAGTAATTCTCTGGGGACCATGAATGTCTATACACAATGTTGTCCCAGTCTACAGTATCTACATGTACATGTTTTTCTGGATTAGTCTAAATTTAGACCTGCAGGTAGGGCTCCGGGGAAGGTCAAGGAAACACCAAAGTAACAAGGATTCACCCTCTGGGGACCTTGAATGTTTGTGCCAACTTTCATGGCAATCGATAGTTCCCGAGGCTTTTCACTAAAAATAGAAATGTCAACCTAATACTGGTGCTGTAGGAAAATTCAGGGTGTTCAAAGCATCATGGCAATCCATCCAGTAGCTATTAAGATATTTTACTCTGGAACAATTTGGAGGGCCAACCTGTCAACGAACATCCCTTTCACATCATCCCTTCTTTCCTGGGGTATCAACAAACAGCTGTCCTTCAATGCTCCCAGCCCCATATCACCCAACACCCCAGATTAATAGAATGAATACTCTTAAATTCATAGCTCACAGTGGAATATATGTGAACAAAAATTCAAAATGTACAATAAAAGTGATCAGAAGTCAACAGCTGCAATTCACATCACAAAAGGGGAAGGAGCGGCACCGACTGGAGGTACATTTGGAAGCCTAGTTTTTCTTCTCTGGACCTGTTTAGCGACGAGCGATGCCCGTCAGTCAGGATGGCTTTTGCCCTGTACCCTCTGAGAAAAAAATGTGATGATTTGTCGGCGAATGGGACTAAACGTGACGAGAATAATGCCGCCTCATTCATGAACATTTATGCCTGAGTCACGCCACAACAATTTTCATTGGCAATAGGCCCTGTTCACAGCAGAGATTTTGCCTTGGACTTTCTAACATGAATGGCGGCTGCATTCCATTAAGGTGAGCCAGCTCCAGAGACCTGTTATTGTGCATGCTCACTCACTGACATGGCTTACTGGGCCGCTTAACAGAATGGAGTCATTGTTAACCTTATCGGTCACACCTGATTCTTTCTCCTTCTTAGACAAGTCAAAACTTCTGCCGCGAAAAGGGTCTACGGTGGCCGTTTAATAATTAATACTTATATCATAACTCCCATGATGCCACGTACTTCACAGCATCGTCAAACACACTGTATGTTTAAATAGGTGGTTTTCATTTCATCCCTACAGCGTACAGTATGTCTTAAGTTGACAACAGTAACTAGAAAAAAAGAGCAAATGAAAGCACCGGAGAGACAAATAGGAGGAGAGTAGGAATATGTAAGCTTAAACCCTCCAGTCTACACACTGTCAGCGGAGGCCTTTCCTGTTCTTGGGCAGTTTAGGCACGAAAGCGAGCGAGAGAGCGAGAGAGACGGCTGGGTTCAGTCTGAGGGTCACGCTCAGTTTAGCATCGCTACAAGGCCACAGAAGCCTTTTTTTCCCCATGAAAGCTTTCAGAACTGTCACACCTGCTTAGGTCTGTAACACTGTCCCCCCCCCCCGCCACCCTCCTCTTCCTTCATATCCTCCTCTTCCCACCCTCTCCATCTCTCCCTCACCGCCCACCCACCACAGAATATAAGCTCTCCCTTCATCCAATCCCCCAGACTTTGTCAGTTCCCGTCATGCCCACGAGGTGATTATTTTGTTGATGATCAGTGTCCCGACGGAGGCTTCTGCTTTTGAAGAAGTGCTTGCGAGATTAAAACATGAAATTAAAGGCTGCAAACTAATATGCATTTTTTATAGATGGCTTGACTTGTGATGAATATCTCGTATATGCCTGGCACTGTGTGGAGCATTATGCTATTTTTCTTGAAAGTAAAGACCTTTATTTGCATTGCAGGAGTCTCGTTCCGCCACCCTGAGACAGGAGCTTTAGGAAAATCCATTAGTGAGGGCACTTACATATTCTGCTGCGGCTGCAAATACTCCAAAATTGTGGCACTGAGCCAGCAGCCAAAAACCTTCATTTAGCCTCTTTAAAAAACAAGAGGCCAAAAAAAAACAAAAAAACAAAAAAAAGACATGGCAGGTGAAATCACACCGTCTTTTGCTTGAATAAATAAGTTATATGACGGGTTGGGTTATTTCTGATAGAGCTGAGAGGACTTTGGTAAAGGACTCCAGTTATTCTCATTTAAAAGGAAAAGAAGAAGCTCATTTTGATGGGAGAAAAGGTGAGAGCTCTTTATGCCCTAATAACTCTGCTCCTGTTAAGACTCATTTCTGCTGAAATGTGGTCACTGGTATTACAACCTTTTCTCAAATATAGAGTACAGAGATAAAGGGAAATAAATGTGCACTGGAACCGATAAAAACACCTTGTTAGTGAAGAGAATGTACACGCCACAGTCATAAATCTATACTCAGCAGCATGCGCTCATTACTTTCACATACACTACATTGATTTTAACAAGACATTACAGTCTTAAAAGCTTAATATAAATAAATCAATATCGAAAATGGTATATGAAGGATCAATAAAGAAGACAAAAATACAGCTATAATGGGATGACAATGTTTGATTATGCTAACAATGTACTGAAACTGTTTTCTCTGCCCAAGTGATATATGTCATATCTACTTCTTGGTAGAAATGAGTTCCACAGAAAACGTACTCACAGCAAGGTCTTTGAATCAGTACATTCAATTCGTTTTTTTAATGTAAAGTTTCAGTGTTGTGAGCACCACAAACAAAATCCTTTGGGCTGTCGGACAGATGGATCTGAAAAACTGGGCAAATTAAACCAAAACTGTCTGTGTGGAAACGAAGGCGGGGGGAAAACAGGTTTTTCTTAAACAATGAATCAAATGAGCAACGCAATCTACAGATGTTTTCAGCATTTACTAGCTAATTGTTTTAGTGTTACGGCCCGTCGTTTTGACTGCATCGACTCTCACCACACTCTCATCACACTCTCACCAAGCCGTGTTGTCAGAGGACTCTCAGAAGACGACCGCGTCAGTAGTTTCGTCAGGTTCCTTCAAAAGACAAAGCCCTCTCGTCGACTTTGGAATCATAACTCATCCATCGGGGGATGTATAGGTTGATCCTATAAGCCCCTTTTACATAGCTTGTTCAAAGTGGGACCGTGGTGACGTTATACAGCCTCGCAGTTTTGTATGAACCATACAAAGACGTGATGGAGTGGTACATCTATCTATCTCTTTAGCTACATTAGCCTCTGGCAAGCTAACTTTATTAACTAAAAGGTAGCTATATTTTTCAAGTTGGCAACACCAGACCACATATCAAATACGGGTTATATTTGACTTAACAGTGTTGTGGCCCAGAAACACGGGTCTAAAGGGATGATATTCTTGATCTTTGTCTGTTGGATGTGTAAGCCAGCAACTGTTTGCTTCATTAGCCATGTCAACTTTATTGTCAGGCTGTGTGTCTGCTAGTATGTTTTGGCATGGGCCACTTTAGCCTAAATAAGGGGCATGGGCCTTAAAAAGTAAGGAACTAGACCCTCTTCAGTTTAGCATAATGTTTGATTAGCAACACAGTTTGGTCTTTTAGCTAAATACAATTTGTTACGACCTACCAGTCATGTTCTATTAGGTAACCCAACATAGTGCATGCTTGCTTAACCAAGACCCATGTGCCAGGGATACACCTTCTCTGTGCATATAGCCTGTTAGAACATAAACTGACTACCCGGTCAGCATCCAAACACTGGTTTACACGTTTAAAGAATGAGCTGGTATAATGACTGTATCAGTGGTATGATTTGTGCTCAGAGTAAGTAGGCCACTTGTGAGCCCAGGGGGCAGAGGAACTGCTTGATCTGTTTACTCAACCTCAAGGATTTCATTTGTTATTTTCTCTGAGTGTTGTTATAATTCTTCTGTCTTTCTGTGTGTGCACTGTGTGTGTCCCGGTGGATACGCGCATGTGTGTGTGTGTGTGTGTGTGTGTGCGTGTGTGTGCGTGTGTGTGCTATGTAGAACATGCTTTACACTCAGGGGTTTCTCTCTGCGCTTCACACTTTGATGTAAGCGTTGCACACGCTGCTGCCAAAGATATACCTACAGTATTGATTTATGGTGCCCAGCAGCATTCATCGGAGCCAAATGAAAAGCCAATAAGGTGTTTATAGACACATATATATCTTCGCATAATGCCCCGCGGCTCGTTAAGTTTTTATATCCAGTGTTACCTCTGGGAGACTGCTCAGGTAACGGTTTGCATTCAACCCTGGTTCAGTGTCATCAGTAAGCAAACAGTAAAGTGGCTGTGGGAGATGCTCACGCCCTCAGGAAGGGCTGCTGGACCACACATAGATTAAGTGAAAATTTAATTGTGCTGTGCAAATGTTTTAAAGCGCAGTATGAGGGAATTTACTCGTCCCCATATCCTTGTATGAACGTAGTTTTTTCCTATTAATAATGAAGTGGTCCACTGTCGTACTTACAGCCCTTGTGTGCACATTTCAAGTTATCATGAACAAACATTTCAAGGTTCAATGCGAGGCAAGTTTATTCTGGATGGAAACCGTTTCAACTTAAATAAACTTCAACAGAATTGAATTGGTTAACTTTCAACGGGCTTAAACATAGGAACTGTTAACAGATATAGATATGTGAATATTGTGACTATACAATAATTACAATATCAATAAGGTAATCATATAAACTCAGAAATTTCATCTTTTCTATAACAAAATAAACACATTTTTCTTGAAGGAAAAGAAGGTCCCCAGAACTTTGTTTAAACCAAAAAAGCTGGCAGGGTCCTCCACAAGTAAAACAGTATGAAAACTGTGTTGTCCTTTAAGGCCAGTTTGTTTATGCAGTGATGAAAACAGTACGTTTTTTTTTGTTCCTTTAGGCATAAAGGAAAGGCCGTCTGTCTGGTCAAGCCTGCGTTCGATTTGTAACCGTATCATAACCTTTATCTTCTGATTAAAATGTCTTAACCAACGCTACATATTGCACCTTTAATGTGTAAAGTTTGTTTTTTTAAACAGCCAGCCAGTCATCATGTAGAAACACAGAGATACACATAATTACTTGACAACATAGATTGCTCATTTGCCTCTGCACGTATCACTGCGCTGGTTGATTGCGTTTATGTAATTACTTCTTATGACATGTTGTGCCTTAGCGTCAGAAGAGAGGCAACAGAGGAGAGAGAGAGCTGCATCAAATGTCTCCAGCCTCATAATATATTCATCTTCCGCGTCTTAACCCCTAAGCCACGAGAAAGCCACAAAGGCATTAGTTTTAAATAGGTTTTGTGTCACTTATTTATTGCTGTTGTGCCACGAACCTTCCACGCGAAACAACAAAATATGCTGTCTCACCATGCAGTCTCGAAGAACATGTCTATATCAGCAGGACGACACACACTGATGCAAATCACTGTGAAGTGAGATGTCTGCGCAGAGCCCGAAGGAAAAGACAACACACACTCCAGCCAGTCTGTCCCTGCTGCCATCCGGCAAAAGATACAGAAGTATCTTGCTTCATGTGACAGAGCTGTGGTTAAGGTTTGGATAGGTTTGGACACAAAGGCAACTTGGTTAGATTTAGAAAAAAGATTAATGTTTGGGTTAAAAGTGACTACTTTGTTCAGGTTAGGGGACCCCCGTCGTCATGGTTATAATAATGAAGACATGGTTTATGTTGGACTGTGGTTGTGCTTTGTGTACCATTTCAAATACATGTGTCATATCAGGTTTATATTATATGTTTTTGACCAGACTTTATATCAGGAGCTGGAGGGGATGGAGGGGGGTGGATATGGGGTTATAGCGAGACGCCTGCCAAGCCAGTGACCACAGTTCAAGACTGTGCTTCAACATTTGTACACGTGGCACCACTGGAAGTTCTTATGGCCTCAGGACATCTTTTGGGAAAGCGCAAAGCGAAAACACGTGTGTGTTTTTGTGTCTTAACCCAACCGGACCAGCAGCAGAACATAAACACATGTAAAGTTTCAACATGTCCATGGCTTGTCAAAATGTTTCTGCCGATTGGGCTGTCGTCACCCCTTCCGTTGCTCCGGTCATAACCTCTACATCTGCTAGAGGGCACAGTCACTTGAATGGAAGCATTCACTGTACATTGTTTTTGGTGCAATTGCTGAACCAAGTGATTTTCATGGCAGGATGGTACTGTCACTACAGTACCCTGACACCGTAGCTTTGCCCTATGGTCCCTATGCCAGCAGGAAGATATTCCATCTTGTCAGCAATAGATTTAGAAGTGAGCTCGGTAAGCTTTGTAGGTGTGGGCCAATCTCCCAAATACTTGGTGTATTCCTTAATGTGCACCGTTCAGCTTCTCCAACAATCCCTGTCCACATATCATTGGATACTTGAAATAGGAAAACCTATGTTTTATTTAAAATGTGTATTTATTTGCTTAACATTTTGTGCTATTGATTGTTTTCGAAGAGTAAACATCATAGGCTTTCAGCCGAGCCTCTCCATACCCACAACAGGTGGACTGTCGAGGCCAAAACTGTGATCCTGCGCTCCAGAGTCTGCTGGCCCAGGGACACAGCAACATTAAACGGGGCTCACAGCCCATTTGATATGTCAAACCGTGGTCTCTCCTGCCGCTCTCTGCTGAATAATGTCTAAAAAGCGCAAATACTATCAATAATCTCTGAAACCAACGGAGGATTTAGGACTTGGGGTTTTTTCTCGCCTCTGGTAATTAGAAATGTGTTTAGGCCTTCAAAGGCCTGCTGCGGATGGAGATCAGAGGCCTCTCTCAGCTGCTAAAGCTCTGTAAAGAAATGTCAGGAGCGCTGAGGTATTTTCCCTCTCCTCACCTGCTTTCTACCTTCAGGGCATTTATAAAAAATACAGCCGTAACTCATCCCACATTCAGTTTTTAATGATCGTAAATGATATACCTCGCTTCATAGTGCTTCTTCAAAGCCACTGTTCTTTTTAAGGTAAAATGGAAGGGTAAAGGAGAGGAGAGAATTCCTGCCTTTGAGCTTCTTTCCGGGGTTTCCTTTGATCGGGGTCCGTGCCGATGTGTGTGTGCACGCGTGTGAGGCTGTGTGCGAGCAGATGTGTACCGTACACGCGCGTGTGCATATGTGCACGTGTTCATGTAAGCAGTAAACAACAACGCCGCGTTCCCATGAGTCAAGTATGTGTGATCAGCCATCCGGGGCGCGCGTGTCGAAATGAGAGGTTCTGGCGCCTCCCAGCTAATGACAGACGCCCCAGACTCAACTCCGAGCGCACGACGAGGAAAAAGAAAAGTGCCGCCGCAGTCACCCAACTTTCCCTGCATCATTACCCCTTGCTTTGAATGTTTCATGCACGCAACGAGTGCAGAGAAATGCAATTTATCACCTCTTCGCTCCACCTAACGCTAAAAATTATTCATGGGAATTCGCAATTATGCCAAGGAGACATTTTCCTGTTCACTCCCCAAGAACAATATTCATGTTCTGACTCGGCTTTCTGAAGAAGCACGCCCGACATCTGGCTCGCTCTCTGCACATTTTTGGCTTTGTACTTGTTCCACGGCCATAATGCTCTGTTTATCCCGGCGCAGCGTGGCGCAGGGCTAAAGCTGTGCATGTTAACTGCAAGTCTAATCTGTACATGCTGTTTCTGCATGCAGCGCAAAGAGCGAACGACCCCGCGGCACAAAATCATGTCACACCTGCTAATTCAAACCACGATGTTTTTTTCTCACCTCGCCGCTCTGCTCCCGAGGCACGCGTCGACAAAAAATCGTGCACCCTCTGAATTTTTTTTTTCTGGTGAGGCTAGCTCGCACGGACAACAAAGAGGCCATCAATCAAAACCCTGAGGGGAGTTTTTCTTTTCTTTTTTTTT
>CAEMYA010002140.1:3507946-3608099 GCA_903131615.1 Diplodus sargus | reverse complement strand
TAATCTTTCCACATATCAGGATACCCACCTCTTCCCGTTGTTTTCGGTGATCCGGTTGTTTGGCAGGCTCGACCCCCCTCCTCACGTCGAGGTCACGAGGTCCCTCCTTGAGTGTCGAGTCAGATTTGTCTGCTTTGGCCTTTAGTAAAAGCACGCACGCACAAACAACACGCCGCACGCCCGAATACAAATACACTCTCACACACGAGCCGTGGGTGAGGCGGAGGGGGGGGTGAGGCCTCTCGACTCAGACAACACCCGGATCCAGACAGCTGGCCTGATCAGGTCTGATGTGGCCCCGGGCATCTGAAACGCTGCATCCTCAATGGACTCGCTCAGCTACCTGCAGTGTATCCTACAGTACTGAGGTCAGCCAGACCATCCAACCACAGCAGCCAACACCAAACATTAGATACAGTTTAATGGAAGATTTTTTTTTTTTTGTTTGGGTTGCTTTGCTCTTGCAATGTTCTGTCCAGCTGTGCGTTAAAGCCCCTCACCTTCATCTTTCATCCAGGAATGGAAGCTCAGTAGAGCCCGCAGGTCTGGAAAAGTCTTTTACTCTCAAACCAGAGCTACACTCTCCTCAGCTCTGGTGGCACGTCGGAGCAGTAACAGATGACTGACACAACATGATGAATGATTCCACATATGGTACATCACCAAACAAATGATCAGTTTTTCGGGAACATTAGTCCCATAATGCTCCGCTCAATTACATCTGTATGTCAAATGACATTTTAAATGGTTTCATCTTTTAAACGGATGCTTGAATGGCTTCGACATTTCGATTTAAATCTAAACTTTCTTTCAGGGCTTGTATACCATATGACACTTGGACTACTGTCAGTGCACACGATACAGTGCCTATGCTTCCCTCTCTTCAAATGACATTTCAAATCTTTTCAGCATTATCAGCTCTTATTCAACGATGCCTTTAATTGCTTTATTGTCATTATCTGCTTCTAATGCTCTAGCCCAGATCACATTTCCAGAATGTATGACCACATGGCTTGTATACGCCCGCCTTATGTGCCATCAAACATCTTATATGTCAGGAAGCTGATTCTGGACTGTTGAGGCTCATTCCCAGGTCATCAAATACCAACACTTCCTGAATCTGCGAGAGCCAGACCCTCTGGAGAACAAACACCTGGAGTCCCTTTGGATTTCTGCTGTGGTCCAGAACCGTTTACCGACAGGACAGAGAGCTCAGAGATCACTTTAAAACTTTTGGGATTCATCTTCACTCCTGTTTACTAACCTGACTGCAGCAGTGATCCATTGAGCTGACCTTCTTTTTAATGTGTTTTGTAAAGTGGACTGCCGACTGGAGCTGGAGGGGAAACGTACTGTACTTCATGAGCGCAGCGTTACAGAGGGGAGAGTGGGGAAAGAAGAGAGAGAACAGGAGTTTCTGGTGAGTACGTTTCTGAATTCACTCAGAGTTGTCCCGCATTTTCAGCGCCGCCGCTCCCACCATGCACATCGCGCATGCACCTAGTGCTGAGGGGGCACCTAAAACAGCCTCATGAAAAATCATCATAGTCATAATAATTATAATGCCAATATTATTTCAGCATAGAAACATTAGGCACTTTTTAGGCATGTATATCCCAAAACAGGCAAAACAAGAGATATATTTAATTGCTAAAGGAAGGAACGATGGTGCCCTTCTCCAAACACACACACACTCAACTTCCTAAGGTCCCCGTGGGCGCCCCTCCCTATCTCAGTGGTCTGTTGGATTGCGCCTGACGAAGTTTGACAGCAGGCTGTCAACTTTTTTGGAAATGGCCCCGAAAAGACAGCGAGAGTCAGGAGCAGAGAAAAGAAGGAAGAAGAAGCTGTGAGATGATGCCCGTGCATCACGTGCAGGTATGACCATGTTTAATCATTGCTAAATACGGTAAATGTGCTGCTAATGTGATGGTTAGCCCAGCATACACCTCGAACTAGCTGACATTATTGCTAATGTTAGCAAACTCAAACATGTGAGATTTTACTGTTTAACATTATCTATGCATTTTAACGCACTGTTACCTCAGGTGCCATTCTCTGTGTTTGAACACAGATGTAAGTTCATAACTCTACAACATATATAACAAAGGCGTAGTTATTTTTAGTTTTTAGTTTGAGGCAGAATTGTCACATATCACACATTTTTTTTAATTTTCATGTTGGCGTGTCTGTTGTCTGTGTGTGTTTTTGACTATATTTCCTGTTTGCACTTCACAAAACACTTCAGCTGCTTTCACACTTTTAGCCCTCACCTGTCAACTCAACTCAATCTGACGTTTGGAGTTTAACTAACATACAACGCCTTCAGTGATCACACTTCCATCACACAGTTGTTTTCAATGCGTTCGCCTTGAATTAGGAGTGCACTAGGTGATTCTGGAGAAAGAATTCCGAGTAAAGTTTCAGTATTTGGTGCTTCCACTCATGCAAATGCATCAACTGTATCTCACACGCAACATTTCATATGCAAATAATTACTATGGCACTTAAACTACAGCAGCCTGCTTCCCAAAATATGAGCATGAGAAATAACAACCACAAGTAGTTACATTTTCTCTCTGTTTTCATGACGTCCAAACACGTTTGGACCATTCTCTACTCTACGTTCACTTAATTACTCTGCATGATTTAGTTTGTCCTCGCTTATAGGCTAAGATACGGCATCTGCCCACACTTCGCCGTGCCCAGCTGACCCTCATGCACGGACCTGCCAAAAACACAGCACACCCAATCAAAGGATTCAGTGATTCATTCACCTCTAACACTCCGCCGCCAGGCTCAACGCCGCAAGTTAAAGCCGTGTGGATTCCATTAAGATATTCCACCCCCACCACTTTCTCCTCGAGGTTTTGATTATGATATGAGCTGAGGAGTTAATAAGCGTATTAATTACCTGTGTAGGAGACAAACCAGCTCCCAGAGCGAGCCCACAAGCCCCCTCCTCCCTCCTCCCTCCTCCCGTCCTCCCACACAGCAACCAAGGAGCGTCGCCGTTGTGTTTAAATGAACCATCATCATCTGATTGTTTCCAAGGTCAGCAGGGCCTCTGCTGTTAGCACTGTACCTGCTCGGGGAAGTCTCTAAAGCCACTCAGTAATTAGAATAATACAGGGTCAAGCAGGACGACAGAGCGATTGAGAGAGGGAATGAGGAAAATGGTTGTAATCCTCCCGGAGACTGGATGTGATCACGACTCAATACTTAAGTTTCTAATTATCTCTCCGTCAGAGAGGGAGGTTTCTGCTCGACGCGCGAGCCGACGGCACTCCCCGCATCAGTTTTCAACCTGTTTCTGGATCAACTGTCAAACCTCACAGGATCACCTGACAACCCGTATGTCCATCATTCTCACACACACACTGAGGAACAATGTGACATCTTCCCCGCATTTCAACACAGATCGATCTGGTGCTCTGAGCATGCCGGGGCATAGGTGCCTCCTCGCAGCGAGCCCCGACAGAAGAAGGCAAAAGCACAGTCAGAAAGGAAGAACGTCTGCTCAGTGTGTACAGCGCATACGGACAGAGGTCAGTACAGGCCAGTACTCAGGGGTAAACCACAGCCCGAGTAACAAGCAGAGCAAACAGCAGGACTCCATTCCTCGTCTGCAGACGTTCTCCTCTGAATGCGTACGGGGGCTGGTATACAACAGTGCTGTCATGATAGCAGAATTCTAACATTCATTGGCTGCAACAGTGGAGTTTTTTAAAGAAAGGAAACGGACAGCCTCCACCGTTTCCAAGTGTTGCTGTTGTTGGCACCGCTCTCGCAAAGACAATAGGACTGTTTTCTTCACAGTGGCTTCTAATGGAGACGTGAAAGCAGATAAAAATGGTGCCAGGCTGCCAGCCTGACGGCATCGCCAGGCGGACCTCATCTTCCCGGGAGACTGCGTCCCCGTTGGCAGACAATACAGCACAGAGAAAAAGCCATGTTTACAGGGAACAAATCTAAATGCCCATGGTGTCATCATTCTACTCCCATTAACTTGTGCAGTCAACAATTACATCATCATGACACACTGAAGGAAAAAGCTGTCTACTGTCAGTTTAAATTAACAAAACTTTTTCAAAGCTGTATTGTGGTTTGAATCAACCCACAACATGACGGAGATACACTGGAAAGGTTTTAGGTGGTGCTGTCTTGAAGTCCTTTTTCAGCTCATGGGGATAATTACATCACAGTTGGGTCTGAAGACTATACAAGACTGGAAATGAAAGAAGTCCGGAGGTGTCGGCTGAGGAACAAGTGAGCGTACCAGACCTCTGTAGCCTGCTGCTCATCTCCACTCGCTGGTATGGGCCGCGAGGCTACGACAGCTACTCGCATAACTCTCCAAAATCTCAAACTTAATCGTGTCGGATTGCATTGTGGGTAATGTGGGTGCCACGTTTTAGATGAGGAAGACCATGTTTCATTAAAAAAAATCTGATTTTGTTACCTTGCGAGGCAGCTGGATTTGCAAGACAATGTGATCTTGAGAATTCATCTTGCCAAGCTTGGAGCTGCGATATTGTGGTTGAACTGATCAGCATCCAACTGAGGAACCTCTGGCTGCTATGGCTGGGTTTAGGTGTGGCAACCATGGACGTTTAAAGAGACCTGGATACAGAATTGGAGACGTAAAGACATGAAGCCAAAAAAGCTTGATTTTCTCGGTATGAAAATACCCACGTCCTCCGTGTTGTTTGGTCCAAGAGCCATGTCTTCTATCACAATGTAAGAAAGTGTTTTGGGCTGCGGTGCAATGTGCAGATCCAGGCAGTTCTCCTGTGCTGTGCTGAGCTCCTCTGTCTCTCACTGTATACGTCAAACCCTCCATTCACGTTGGTTATTTACACTATATTTTTCTCTAAAGGTAATGTCATGAAGTGCTCAAATACTGATTTTATAAACCTTGTATAAACCTTAGAGCGGCTGCTGGCAGTGTGCCCTGCCCTTACTATGGTAATGGTGATCATCAGTATAGATTTCTTTCACCCTCGTCGTCTTTTATAGTGGCTGCACTCACTTCAAGATGAGATGGGAACGAAAAAGCTGCAGAATAATCTTCATCACAATCTGTAAGAAAACATTCTGGTCACATTACTGTTACAATATGCACTTGCAGATACATGGAAACACAATGAATTAAACATGTTGATGATGGTTCTCAGTCAACCAGGTTGTCAAGTGCTGTATCATAGGCAACTGGACGTTCCCTCTCTCATCCAAGGGGCTTCTTCAGTTCTAACTAACTGGAGGGGAGTTGCAGGCTTTTAAACTCTGTGTGGGAGTGTCCTTACAGAGTCATTGAGGTCACATTGAGATATGAGTTTCAAAGTCGTAAAATCGGCCTTCATGTGGGTTGCTAAGGCTAGTGGCTAGGTGGGCCCAGGTGTGAATGGTCGTTAAGCTGGCTGGGAAGAGAACTCAGTACAGCATTGTAGGTGGGTGATAAGTAATGTCTGAGGCCACCTCGTCTGTTCAAAGACGTTCGTTCCCGTTTGACATAGATGGAGTCTTTTACTCCTCTTTCAAACCATCTGTCTTCTCAGGGTGTCAAGATGTTTCCATTGTTGTCATCAAAGGAATGATTTTTCTGCTTCAGATGAAAGTGGACAGCAGAGTCTGGACCTGAGGAGTTGGCCCTCCTGTGTTGTTCCATTTGTTTATGGAGAGATTGTTCTGTGTCCCCAATGTAAAAATCTGTGCAGTCCTGCCTGCATTGAACAGCGTAATCTACATTACTCTGTTTATGCCTGGGTGTTTTTTTCTTAGGATGGACAAGTCTCTTGGATGAGAGGTCAAACATCTTCAAGAAACTGAAACAGGTGCAGTTGCCTACGATACAGCACCTAAACATCAGATTCAAGTTGAATTATTCTTTTCATTTACAGAGTAACAAAAAATGTAAGCTGGTTGGAATTAAAAAGAAGATGGAAATAGATACACTCAACTTCAGAGTAATCCACAACTTCACAAGGAGTAAAAACACTGTGCATAAATACCTGCACACCAGACTCAACCTGTGCTTTCAGAATAAGAAGAAAAAAAAACACTTCAAAGAAAACTCAGCTAGCTTACCGGTAGCCTTCATTTTCTGGCTCAAAGATCCTTTATTGATTTGTTTTGTAAGAGGGTTTACTCAGGACAGATTTGAGAAACTGAACTTTGAGACACTTTTATCGTTTGTAGTTTATCATTGAATCCCCGTTAGGTGGAAGGCCATTTTTTTTGTTGTTGAATGACTTTGTTTGTGGTGAATATTATTTGACTGTACCTCACCCTAACCTGCAAAGAGCCATCAGGATAAAGTCCACCAGTTGTTGTAGATTACACCATCTTAATATATTTGAAATAGCAAATGACAGTTTTCAGGTCATAAAAACTAATATCTGGATCTGTCAAATCGAATCGGGGGTTGGGGAAATCTTTACAACCCTACTTATTCTTGGCAAGGAATTAATAAAACGTTAGTGCTATTCCTTTAAATACAATTGTTCTATTAATCTAAACCACACCACAAATGAATGGAGCTTCAACAGAGTCTTGTTGGGTCAATATTTGCCTAAATGAATTTCTACAGGGCACGGCGAGGAATGCAAAGCTGGATTTCAGCCCCGAGGGTTGGACAGTGTGCTGCTGTCACTTCATGTACTTTAAAATAACTGCTGGACAATGAGGTCCTTCCTGTGATGCTGAAAATACTGACACCAGCCAAAACCAGGCATGGCCGCCAACGTACAAAAAAACTTGTGAGAGCAACATCAAATAATACGGAGAGGTTTTTGATGTCAGTACGGTGTCTTTGTTCTTGAGCCCTATAATCATAACACGTTCCAGTCCGGTTCCGGCTCCAGCTGTGCCCACCACTCTATTTGGACTTGGATTCAGCTGAGGACGTGTTTTAGCTGTTCGACCCCGACTGCCGCAGTACTCTGTCAGCAGCCAGAACGCAGCCCTGTGTATCCCCAATCCTTCCTCTTCGTCTTCTTCCAATCAATCCGTTTACGGCCCTCTGGCGGCGATGTGGAATCTGCTGCCTGCGAAAAAAACATTTGGTGCAAACACAGAACATCTAGGAAGCCAATGCAGCTCTTTACAGCGGCCGCGGGACTGCTGAACTGTTGTTTCGTCTCAACTCCAACGAGCAAACAATGATGCGACTGAAGGAATTAGAGGCAGAGTGAGGAGTCGGCTCATGCACACTGGCTCTACGCGCCTTTTTGTCTCCAGGTTGATGGTTTTTGTGCGTCTGCTCCGTCCCTGCTCATCCTCCGGCTCATCTGCATTCATGCGACCGCGCAGCGGCCATAAAAGTGACACAGGCGGGAGCATAACATTATGGCCTTTTTTAAAGTAATAATGCACTGAGTGGGTATATTTATACGCGATGGTAAAAAGGGCAAGAGTTACAGTGTGAGTGCGTGTGTGTGTGTGTGTATGTGTGTGTGACGGGAGGTTTCCTTTCCTGCTTCATGTGGCTGCTGTGCATCATCAGTGAAGTGAAAGACAGCATTCTGGCATCTTTTACACTCTGATACACAGGAGAATAAATTCCCTCATAAGACCACCCTTTCCCCCACACATACGCGCGCGCACGCACACACACACACACACACACACACACACACACACACAGCAGCAGCATCCTTCTAAAAAAAAAAAAGCATAAACATTAGGCACGAGGAAGTTGCTGAGAAGTGAAAAAGCCGTCTAAGCTGTTGATCCTGTTTGCTGCTTTGAAATTTTCCAGGAAATCTTCCTTTTCAATCTTTTTCACCGAGGGATGAGCGCGTGGTGGAGGAGGCTGGCGGAGACGGAGTCTTATCTAACGCGGGGCAGAGTAGCACTCTCTGAAGCTCAGCACACTCAGGTGCTTCTTCTCATGTGTCCTCTCGCCAGTAAGCCTAAAACCCTTATGCAACAGCGGGGCGGCTGGAACATGAAATCATATGAGGAATGCCGTCTGGTAAGCCGGTATCTGTGGCTGCTAATACAAAGTGTCGAAAAGTGGAGATATCTACAGATTAGGCAGACCGCCTTTGTCGGCAACAAGTCCCTCAGCACTGAATGTTAAAACCGTTTGTTTGTCCTGGCCTTTTCAAAATTACCCGTATGAGTGTAATATTATGTTATTTTTTATCTGACTTCACAGTGTTTAATTAAAGGAAAGTAGATTTTTGAGTCTCGATCCCAACACAGATGCTTTGGAACTGTGGGTCAGGTTGGCTGCCATCCCAAAGCCTCAGTATTTGACCAGCTGGGATAACCAAAAATGTCAGTCTTGATGGGTGAGCGTCAGTCTTCATACAAACTATACTTTTAACGCGTGCTCAAGTTCAAAGGTCTCATGTTGTAGAAAGTGAGGTGTCCATGTCTTTTCTTACTATAAAGCAGATCTAGGTGTCATATACACCTTGAAAGCATCAATCTCCCTTATTCAGAAACTGTGCCTTATGGCTGAGGTTACATTTAACACAACACACGGGGGGCGTTGCCTGTTCAGGCCTGTGAGAAACTGACCAGTAGATGGGCTTTTTGGGGAGGGGGGCGCAGGGACAGAGGGTGAATAGAGGTGCTGCAGCATTGGACCATGTGAGAGAAATAATGTGTTTTGGTGAAAATTAGAGTGTGTAAACATAAAGACACCCAACATTACAGCAAAGAACTGAAAATGAGCATCATGTGGCGACTAAATGTACTCGGTCATAGGAAAAGACGCGTTGATTGATGGGAGGAGAGGAGATGTGAACTGCTGTCTGTGGTGTCACTTTGTTCGTCCATCCATCCATCCATCCATCCATCCATCCACCCATCCATCCATCCATCCATCTATCCACCCATCCATCCATCCATCCACCCATCCACCCACCCATCCACCCATCCATCCATCCATCCATCCATCCATCCATCCATGCTCAGATTTTTCTTCTGCATGCATTTGTCTGCATAGCGCTGCTGTCTGTTTCTGTTCGCCCCAAAACGGTTTCATTATTTTTGCTCCTTTTTGTGTCTGTGTGTTTGTAGTTGTACAGCCTAAAGGTAAGTACAATTTTCACTTAAGATAAAACAATTTCAACAAAAGCGTCTTTAGCTCAATTCACGCCACCAGCAAATCTGTGTCTGTTTGCAGAGAACTGTGTCTATCCACTGATTGTGAGTGCAGCTGCACTGCCTCTAAACTTCCCTCAGTGTTCAGCCTGAAGACATCTTAAATCTGCACTCATCAATACTTTCATATTAATAATGCATCAAATGACCACTTGTAATGCAACAGATCTTGCTTGCAAGCAGCAAACTCACAGGAAAATAACCACCCAGTTTTGCAAGTTCCCTCAGCTTAAGCAAGCATTTTAGCGTCTTTCAGCTCATCGTTTTTGGTTTTTCAGCCCACAATTTTTTGTTTCAAGTCAATACTCTCATCCGCATGGTTTCCAGTTGCAGCTGGCAAGTAGGTGGTTATGAAAACAGATCTGTGTCTACTTGATGTATTAACAAACACATGTTCAAGAACAAGTTTGCTTCGTATGGTGATAATATGTGAGTGTTTGGTGACCCCACTTGTTTATGCTGCCACCTGGTGGGCAATAAAATAGTTAGCGCAGGTTTAAATAAATCTGAATTCAACTTATTTGTAACAAATGTAAAATGTTAGGTTACCCAAACTCCAACATCCAACATGTATGATTTTACATCCACATTATGACAGTGATATGCTCAGGTCCACAGCGTCAGCTACCACCTGTCCTGTTTTAGCTAACGTTTTAGCCATTGGAAAATAAAACCCAAATCACAATTAACTAGAGCTTTCATTAAAGGACGAGTTCACCTAAACGTGAAAAGTCTGTCATTATCTACTCGCCCTCACGCCGATTGGAAAGTCAGGAGAAGTTTCATCGTCCACCACACGTTTCTGGAACTTCACAGCTGAACAGCAGCATTCTCCTAAAGAACATAAAGTAACAACATAAAACGGCTCCACGCGGCTCGGCTGGTGTGATCTGTGTCCCTGAATGCCCAGAGATCCCAAACTGATGTCTGACATTTGAATAAAAGCTATTTACACCCCAAAATCTTCACTGTAGGTGCTAATAGCATGAGAGCGCGGCCCATCTGAAGCAGGCACCAGTGTGTGAATATCGTCTTAATGTCTTGCTTCAGTAGATAATGACTACATCTGCAATCTGATGTAAACTTCAATCCTTGAGTAAGTGCCCTTGAGAAAGGCACACCATGTAGTGGCTTTCCTCGCTGTGCCGACGGCAGAAAATTGAGGTTGCGCCGGGATGATCCCTCTGTGAATGTGTGTCACTGTGCGAGCGAAGCAGGGGATTGTTTGCGCTGAGCACACTCGCTCCGCCGAGAGCCTGGACAGAACGAGGAAGGTTAAAAATATATGTGTAGCCGTCATTTTTGTCTTATTTCAACATTTGACGGCTGGTGATTTGGTATTTCAGTAACCAGAAGACGGATTTCTTTCAACATGAAAGGCTTCTCTCTTTCTTTTTTTGAAGCCTGCAGCCCTTCTGAGGGAGGGAACGATGCTGGAGAAGAGCAGAGCAAAGAGAGAAAGTTACGGAGGGCCGGAGAGAAAGAGGGAGCGAAAACACGTATGGCTCAAAAGGAGAAGCCTCTGAAGAGCTTTGCTCGTTTCATTTGAACCTGCTCATGTTCGTATGAGGATGAGGGAGTTGTTAGGCGCTGCTGAGAGATGCTCTAAATTATGGGGCGAATGAGGCGGGAGGGGGTGGGAGCAGGGCGAGACTGCGACGAGTCCTTTGTGGAAATTCTTATCTGACTGTAGGAAAGGGGACCGATGCCGTGACAGATTCAGGGCACCGCTTGTCATTGTGTGTGTGTGTGTGTGTGTGTGTGTGTTATTTCCTTTTATTTGTCCTGAGAAATAGGACACGGTGAAAAGGTCCCTCCTCATCCAGGCTCATGTAATTCCTTCAAGGGCGAACAAGCTCTCGGCCCGGTGCTGGGGCCTTATTATTTAAAACACACATTTACACACTAGCGGTGTACTCACACACACACACACTGTGAAACCATAGATGGAGTCTTCTCTCTCACATTCACACAAATCCTCCGATCTGCCGTCACTGTGAAGGTAACCTCTCCCTCCCTCGCTTCATCTTCGCCTGCGAACACCTCCGCCACACTTCGTCTCTCACCTCCTTTCTCCCGCCGCACAAAAGGACGCCTCGCTAAAAGGTGAGCCTTGCAATGAGACGAAATTTAAAACAGACAAGAGGGGCCGTTTAATAGATCTCCGAGGAGGCGACATAAACGCTTTTTCCTCTGCTTTTAAAAACTGTTTAGCTTGACAGCCGAGTCGACAGAAAATGCCCATAATCAAAACATAACTGTGACTGTCCGCGCCACAAAGTAATAACCACTGACAAATTGAATTGCATACTTTTCATGCCACTTGTGTCATCAAGTGTTTTGTGAGGCAACTAAAATAGCCGGGAAATCGTTTACCAAGGCAGCGGATGGCCTGTGCAGTCAGCAGAAAAGGTGACGGGTCATGAATTCTGTTTTCCACGGGGAAAAAGAGGATGAAAAACACTTCTGAGGGAATGAATGATAGAAGAGCCACGCCGCTCTCAAAGCCTGACGCGGCCAAAACACACCGCCGCGTGCTTTAGAGTGTGTGTGTGTGTGTGTGTGTGTACAAGGCTCTTGTGCACAGTGCTTTTTCTCAATATGTGTGTGTGTGGCAGTGTTTGACCTTGTATGTTTGGGGGCCTGAAAGCGTCTGATTTCCAGGTTTGTGTATAAGAACATACGTACAGATTCAAATGCCAGTTTGTGGCTATTGTGTGTACGTGTGTGTGTGAGTGTGAGTGTGTGAAAGAGAGAGAGAGAGCATGCAAATAACGAAAAACAGCAATTAAAGGTCAAAAATGAGCCGCTGATGAACTGAGCTTATTGACGTGCTGCCCCACAACCTTTCCCACCGTCCTCTCTCCTGGAGAATAACGCTCTTTTCCCCTGAAAATACAACGCTGGCAATACAATTTTGTTGCAGATCTTCCAGTTTGTTGTTTGCTTTTCACTGTAGTTTAACTATTTGACTTCTGTCCGTACCTACAGAGCAAAATTATTACAAAAATAAATCAAATCAAACACATAAATTCAACTCGCTCCCCGCCTGTAACTCTCGGTTAGCGTAGCTGCTCCTCCCACTTTGTTGTCTGTTGGCTAGCATTAGCAACTGTATTAGCATTAGCTAATAAAGTTAACCTAACCCTAACACATTTGGGGAGTTGCGTGCTGTAGACTGGATGACACTGACGTCACAATCCATCCGGCTGCGGCGTGAATACAGGTGAAATCATGGCGAGACCAAAAGCTACTGAGCGGGCAGCGCGTGGAACTTTTCAGACACTGGATCAGTTTCATCCAGTGTGAGATCACCGTCAGACGATGAAAACATCAAGCTCAGTTTGCTGTAAGACAGAAAAGCAGCTTCATCACAGATACAGAATTTGCAAAAAAAACAAAAAGTATGCTAGAAGACGTCCTGTGGAGAGAAGGCTGTCTTGTGGCGGTCTCAGAGGACGTGGAGCCGTTTCTAAACCGCTTCTCAGGACGGGAACGAGGCCAAACGCTTGAGGTGGGCTGAGTAAAAGCAGAATTCCACAGTGGATGATGAAAGAAGTCAGATTTCTGATGATTCCAAGTGAGAGATTCAAAGCGAGGAGACGCTTCACTCATATTGTTCGGCACATACAATCACTTGTAATGAAAAAAAAAACAGTATTCAATTCAATACAAATGCAAAATAGAAGTATTTCAACTCGTGGTCTCTGACTTTGTGCCCCAGTGTATGTGAGAGAATTTAGTTTCCTCTGATAGACACTGAATACCTTTTCAAACATAAACTTGCCCCAAATATTCAGATCGCACACTGTGACACACAATTGAAAATATTACATTAATAGGCAGAAAGTTTCAGTGCAAATTGTACTGAAATGACTCGACTTGGTTCCAATTTAAACCAAACTGTTTCAACCGCCGTGTTTCTCGGATCAGAACTTTTAATATCGCCCGTGATTATGCTTCGTCTCAGGCTTCAATTTAAAATTCATTTTGTTAATAATTAATCTGCAGAGCCTTTTTTTGAATTCTTTCAAATGAATTGTAAATTTTAAAATGCTTGATAATATTTGATTTATGGACCTACAACTTCAAGAAATTCCACTTTAATGGCCTCGAACAGAGAAAAGCAACAAAATCCTCACGATTGAACCGAGCAGTGAATCACTTTTGCTCAACAGTGATGAAAACTCTTGTTGGTTATTCTTCCGTCAGTCTGAGGAACGCTGGAGCTGTCATGCTGCGCTCCAACCTCTGTTTGACGCCTAGAACCAGCGTCTCTGACCTTGTGATGATCCAGGATTGTAATAAAAGCAGCTACAGCGTGCAGCCGCTGCTCCTTCCCAACATGCGGACCAATCTGTTCGCAGACCAGCCACGTCATTTAATCCCAATCATAACTTAATTAGACTAAAATAAAGAATACAAATAAACAAACAGTCTGCATTCAACAAACACATGCAGCTCCTGATGCAGTTTGTTTGTGTGGGACAGCAGAGTTCGCTTCAGGCTGCTGGTCGGACCAGATGGTCGGGGTTTGCACTGCAGCACGACTCTTCTCGCGGCGCCAGACAAGCGAGCCCAACGCGAGCAGAGCTGTGCTGATCACACTGGCAAAATACGCCAGTGTGATCGCTGACACTCGTCATATTGTCTCATGCTGGAAACCAGTGTGAGGAGGCGAGAACAGATCTGAGGAGTCTTCTGTAAAAAAATAAAATAAAAATCCTTTTCTCCGGTTTTCTCTGTTAAAGACACCACACGGAGACACACACAAAAAAATAATTAGTTGAGTTTAGTGTGAAAATAGGAGGGACAATAAGAGTTAAGCATTGTTTTTTTACAGCTGGTTGCAGCAGCAGCTCCATCTGATTCCACTTCATGGAAATCAACAGTGGACGGTGTCTCCCTCGTGTGGATTTCAGAGGGACTAACAGGTAAAAAAATTAAAAAAATAAAAAATTCACTCCCCAAATTTTGTATTCCACGGCGATGCAACATGTAAAAGGGTGTGACTAATCCCTGGAGCGTTCATACCAGCACACGCCCAGCTCACACGCTGATAGGCTCACTTGATAACTGGATTAAGAGCGTTTGGCGGATCTCCAGATTTCAGCCTCAAGGCCAAAGTTTCAGCACGCGGCGGCGTTTCCGAGGGATTTGGGGGCGATTCCGATCGCGTTGCCACCGCGTTGCGTCAGTCGACGTGTCCACGGGCGGCAAAGCGCTAACACGTTGTTTCTAAACGCCAATTTCCTGAGACGAGTTCACTTCACTTCTCCGCATCCTTGCCGACTGCTCCGCTCCGCACACACCGCTCGACTCGAATCAATTATAAACTTAGCCGGCATAAATATGAGAGTACGGAGTGATTTCTGAGCACATTTAAGGAAAATCTCCACTCTGAGAACACTTTGGCTACATACAGTATGTATAGTCCCTTACTGAGAGTTAGCAAAGAGTCCACACAGAAGCTGCAGCGCAAGGCGGTTCCATTTTAAGTGTATGTCTCATTACCCAGATCAGCTACTCTCAACAGTCACATTACAGTGACTAAAGGGACAGTTCACCCAAAAATGAAAATTCAGTCATTATCTGCTCACCTTCATGCTGATGGAAAATGCTCTTGAGATCAGCTTAAGATCTTGCAGACTGTAGAGGCATGTCTTACATGTTGTCACCCGGTGACTCAATTTTAGTTTTTTGGTGTAGTGTTCCTTAGTGGTGCGCATTGGCACTGCCCTCACGATTCGATTCGATTCGATTCCGATTCACCAGGTAACGATTCGATTCGATTCTACGATGCATTGCGATGCATCAAAATTCTACTGCACACAACAAGGCAAATGTTTCATCAGTCATGAGGCAATACAAGCAGTCAGATATTGAACAACAGATTTTATTGGCTGCTATGTGTGTATTATCACTCTCCTGTTTCCCCAGGTGTTCCCCTGTTAATCCAAACCCGCTGACAGTTTAAAATCATATGGATGCTGTTATAATGTGTAGTGATTGAGATCCTGACCCACCAAACATCCTGGAAAGTGACTTAAGTTTAAGTTTTTCGCGCTAAACTACATAATTATACATAATCAGCATCAGTAAACAGGACGCTGTCTGACTCTGTCACTCGCGGGGACGGAGGCTGTTTTCTGGGGGAAAGTTCCCTGAAGTCTCCGTCAGGAGAGCTGACCGTCGCGGTGATCTTCACAAACACTTGGTGAGTTAAAGTTGTTTGCCCGTGACAGACGCTGTTTTTGGAGCAGAAATGTTAAAGAAGAGTCGGGAAGACAGGCAGGAGGACGGACGCTGCTCCCAGTACAGCTGCAGTATTTGTTTTCCTCATATAAGTTGCTTAAGACATTTACAGTTACTATGTTACTCTTGTTCGGTCCTGTAACGTTGGTTTGTGGGACATTTCTCTGTATTTAGTTGAGTGAAAGACCTGTGTAGTTATCAGACTGTCAGACCGACATGCCCTTGCTCCGCGCCTCCGGATTATCCGTTCACACACAGGGACGGCCCTGATACTGTTGTTGTTATGCTAGCTAATGCTGCTGCTTAGCATGTAGCTACAGGCTGCGCATGTCATTGCAACGTTGCTTTGGAAATTCCCCCGGAAGTAATTGAAACTTTACAACTTTATTGTCCACTCAAGGCCAGAAAATAAACAGTGACATAATCGATTATGGCACGTTGCCGCATCGCATTGCAATGCATCGCCAAATCGATTATTGTTGACACCACTAGTGTTCCTTTAATCTCATGGGTTAGCCACACTATAACAGCTACATTTTAAGGGTTTTTAGGGAATCTTAGTCTTTTTACTGGAATTTAATCATCATTAATGTTAATATTGATATTCTGAAACCACAACAATCAAACATATAATTCAGGTGGAGCTTATTACAAGTATACTTTCATTAATTTTTGTGCCTAATTTAAAGTATATTTAATGGATGCCACTGAGTTCAACTTGAAAAAATAAATATACTAATACAACAGTAATTAAATGTGTCCTTGGTTGTCAGTATATTATACAGCAAATTGTACACATGTAGACTTATTCAGTTAGTCAATTAAGGCAAGCTTGAGGAAAATTGTAAAAGTGGAGTGGAAGGGGTGTTTAAACAGAAAAAAGTTTACATGAATAAAAAAATGTTCCAAAAGGGGAAATTAATGTGTTGAAAAATAAAACAAGCTGATAAGATTCTTACATTCGCTGGTTTGAAGACTGGCCAATCAAAGTAAAAAGTTGTTTCCGAACATCAGCTGACGATTTATTAAGCGATCACTTATTAAAACTTGTACAAACAACTCTCATCAAGGACAGAAGACTTTCAAGCTGCGTATGTACTCACTATATCAGCAGACCTGCACACATTGGTACTGATTATTTTGTCCTCAGAAAATACACAGAAAATGGCCATGAAGACTGCAGACTGCAGACAATCAGCCTGCGTTGACATGGATCAGTTTGAGTTTTCATGGAAACAGAGCGGTACTAGATGAGATCAGCTGACCTCTCCACCTCCACTCTTTACAGCTGGAGTTGACCGGAACCTGGAAAGCTGAACTCTTTGGAGAGCTGAAAGCAAACGGATCTTGTTGGAGAGCTGAACAACTGGATGACTGAGAGAAGATGAAGAGACGCAAACCACAGGAGAAATGTCTGTTTACAGACAAAGGAGCACAGAGGAACACCTGGAACTGACCTGGAATAATAATCATGCAGGTGAAAATCACAAGTTAAATGAATGTTCTTCCTGTTTTGTCGTTTGAAAACAATCCTCATCTCTTTCAGTTAGTCAGAAGAATGATGCTTTGCTGTTTTCTTGTGAGGGTCGAGGAATGTTTTGTGGATTGTAAAACGTAATCCGACTCTCCATCGGCACATGAGAAGATAATGACTGAGAATTTATTTTTGGTGAACTTATCCTTCAACATGGGACATTTTCCACAAACCTGATCTGAATTCTAAAATCACAGCCCACACAAAGTCATTATTCCTTCACTTCAAACTGAACAAAGAAACTGGAGAAGTCATTGTTGGACCAGTGTAAGAGCACCCCGCAGGCACTGATGCCTACAGTTTGGGAAGGTCAGACAGTTCATGAAGTGGCTGATCAGCAGCAGGGACTGTGAGGAAGGCTGAATCAGACTGGAGCAGTGGACCGTGTCCCTCAGCACACAGACAAATTAACACAGGAACTCGTCTCAGAGCAGGAGAGTGGAAGTCACTGAGTGTCGAACAAAAGACCTGAATTCAAGTGTCAACCTATGGAAAAAACTTTCTATGCAACCTCGAAGAGTCCAAGAAAAATTGTAAAAGCTGTCGACAGAAATGTAAATGAAAACGTGCATCCAATTTAAATTCAGGCTGCAGCACCACAAAACAGGAAAAAAAGATCCAGGGCTGAATATTTGCCGTTTTTCTATTCATTCTAACAACGTATCACTTTTTTTGCCATGACCTTTACTCCTCATTTAATCTGCTCAGCATCTTCACCACGGTGCTTTAACACTGAATACCACAAGTGTGTGTGTGTGTGTGTACACATATTTGACCCGAATCAAACAAACGGCCATGGCCTTCATAATGACTTTACAGGGCTGCATCACTTTTATTCTCACCGAGGCGGAACAGATTTATTTGATTTTTTTTTACAAGTGACAATGCTGCCACCTAATGTTAGAGGTGAGCTACTGCAACACTTTTTTTTTTAAATATGTGGCAATTTGGCCAAAAGGATAAAAGCATATATCAAAATAAGACATGCTTCCATGTACATGCAGCACATATCAATTCCAGTTCTATAAGCCGATACTGTGATTTATGTCCCTAATAAACACGACCCATTATGTTGTCAGTCGTTTCATTTTCTTTTACCCAGTAATTTAGTCTATATATTCTATTTAGCATAGGAAGATTTGGTGGTATATAATATAAAGCTGCCAAGACTTTGGGAGAGCTGCATAATTATCCAGATTTAATCGTACATCCTGCAATATGGTCAAATTAAACATCCAAATCACAGAGGCTGCCATTTTTTGATGGAGGTAAAATGTGATTTAACAGCATCATAATGTGTCTGTGGTGCTGCAGAGATGCCCCGGACCCAAGTTTCTTTTCAGTGACATCAGAAAATTATCACTTTCAGTTATCAGGAATCATATTGCAATATCAGTCAAAATGATCACAATGAAAAAACTTTTTGCCGTGCCGTGCAGCCTAACCTTTGTCATATCTCACAGCTACAGAACTGCTCAGCTGCCTCTGTGTTATCAGACATCATCAGCAGTGACCCTGCAGCTTCTCCTCCGTCTGATATGATCTCACAACGTAGGCGCTATTCCCGAGATCAGAACTGAATACAGCGGGAAACACTGAAGCTTTCACCCAACAATCACGTTAACGAGTAATTTGAGCTAGCTTTTAATCAGTGACGAGTGTTAACACGTTATTGGTTCTGCATTCATTTAATAAGTCAGTTCTAAATTGGCAAGAGCAGTGAGGGTGAGACGCTGACATGTTTCTAATGCGACTCAACTTGTCCACGGCATTTGAGTAATGTTTCGTCACCTTGACGCCGGCTTAATGTTCTGATATCAGACATGAAAGATCCAGTGTGTAGGAATCAGGGGCAGACATGGTGTACAACATTCATCGTTTTAATAAGTGTAAAATCACCTGAAACTAAGAATTGTGTTGTTGTGCCTTAGAATGAGTGTTGTATACCCACAGAGGGAGCAGGTCCTCTTCCTCAGAGGCCGCCATGTTACACCCCCATGCTGTTACAGTAGTGCAGGCCGGGCAGACCAATCACTGACTCTCTCTACAGAGAGCCTTTTGAGTTTCCATCGAGGCCAACCTGCCTGCCAGATACCACCAAATCCTACACACTGGACCATCAAAATCACATGAAATAACAAACGAAGACATGTCACGTCCATTGTTTACAATTTTATTATTGTTTTCTCGTCGTCAGATAAAAGCAGATAGAGAGGAGCAGAATAATCAGAAACAGCGTGCAGCTTTGGGGATCCTGTCCAAAGCCGGACGAGAGAACTGTCTGAGGTGAGTATACGTTAACAATACAGGGCAAACCCCTCTGTCGTAAATGCTACATAACACTGTCCATATCATAAACAGTCACAATAACGGCTGCTGTCAGCTCTCTGACAGTCAGTTAGCCTGTAACACATTCATGACACACAGTTATTCTGAGGTAAGCTAGAGTTGGCTAGTGTTGTACTGAGCAAATAAACATCTATGTACTGTATATCTATAGTGTTGTGACTGTGTCATGTCCTGTTCCTGTGAGCACAGTTCACTCTGTAGCTCATCTCTACCTTGGCATAGCTTTGGCATTAGGAGGTAACATGGTAGCGCCCTGTTGGGGCCGTTTGAGAACAAGCGTCTTTGTCCATTTCATGAACACGTCGGGAGTAACTCCCCAGACCTTGGGCCGGTAAATACAGGGGACTAAGTACTGCAGAGTTTAAGTCAGCTATTCATATTTCAAGTTTGACAAATAACAGTTTCTATATAGTGCTAATGTAATCTGAAGGAAAGCACCCATAGACGTGTATATTCTCTGGGTTATGTACATGTCTAACGCAGGTACACTCTGCAACTCCCATCGTTCCGTTAGAGTGAGATCCACTTTGAAGTGCAGCTTTGCAGTCATACGAACTTACACGAGCTTAAGCTTTAGCTTATTCCAATAGGAGAGAAGGTGCTTGGAGTATGTAGAACGACGCATTCGGGTTTTTGATCACATTGGTTTTAGCGTTCTTTCAAACGTAAAAAAAAATTAAAAGAAATAAAAAAAAGAAAAGACAAAAAATCTGAGTAGACTTGTGTAGCTAGTCTAGCTTCACTGGCTGAGTTGAGGATTGAGACCGAGTACAAAAATGACCAAACAGCAGCATTCAGTATAACAAAGAAGACAGATGACACAGAGATACTAGGATATATTGTCCTCGGCTTGTTTTCGCTAATATAAAAAGGTATAAATAACACATCTTGTTTTGGTTAAGATGAAGAAAATCTAAATAAAGAAAACAGAGCACATGTTACGACAACTCTTCACGGTCTTTATCCATCATGTTTTTTGGGATTACCTGAGATTCCAGTTGTCCCTCAGGGCTTTACAGATTGATGATGGATCGACTGCTTGAATCAGCCGACTGATTGAGGTTAGAGTCTTACGAACTAGATGGAGTCAAAGACATTCAGGCGAGCAGAGGGCTTTCGTATCGCCATGCGCTAGTTCCATGATGCCGTACTTTATCCCCACACCCAAACACACCTGACCTGCAGGCTCAGCACGCTCATGTCACCACAGTCCATCAGACAAACACCCTGAAAAGGCTAAAAGAAGGCATGTAGCAAAGAAAGAAGAAAAGGCGTAGCTTAAAATGGGCGAGGTATCCTTTACATGATTCTCCCTCTAAGGAATTTAGGCTTTTTAATACCATCTTGGAATGCACTATATATTGATATATATATATATATACTGTATATTGCCGTTAATATAAGCAGGATTACTGTTGATAAATACAGTGGCCTCCTTACCATCAGAGGCACCTCAGCGAGCTTCAGCACCTTTCTCCCTTTGAGTTTTGGGTGCCGTGGGCCCCAAAGGAGGACACATACTCTTTTCCTATTTCATCTGATTTAAACTGAGACACTGTGATCCAAACTCCACCAGCTTTGGTCACTCTTCATCCACAGTCTCCCTTTTTGAATCCTCCTCTTTCTGATCCAGGACCTGAGGGGAGGGGCTCGGCAGGGCTGCCACCTCTGTAGTAGCCAATGAGGAGGGGTCTTGTTGTTCAACAATCCTGAGGGAAGACGTCTCTTCCTGTGGAAAAGTACGGATGTGTAAGCAAAGCATTGTGATTTACACTCTGTATCTACTTGATTAGATACACTGGTACAAAGCTGCGTGGCAGCTTGGATCCTTCTGTCTTTATTGTCCCTACTGACTGAGGTTTTGTTTTCAGACAGCTCAGGCCGTTAAAGCAGCCCCACTGTCAAAAACAACTGGATTGCTTTCCATTTTCCTCAGAGCGGCAAATAACAGCGAGAACAAAACATGAGTTTATTCACTCATTGAGTTTATAATGGGGACCTAAAAGCAGAGGAAAATGGTGCCAGTCACACATTATTTTCCCGAGAGACAGCAGACAAAACTGCTTAGTGAAAGTGAGGTTTCGAGGGAACTAATCTAAACAGTGCTGATGTTATTGTTCTATAGACAACACTATACACACATTGATGGAATAAAGTTGTCTTTTGCCAGTTAAAAGTAAAAGAGCAGCCCCTGTGATCATTCTGGCTAACCGCATAAGGATCTACATATCCAGGGTGACCCAACTATGCTGCATATTCATCTGCTGACGTCAGTTTGTTTACATATGTGAGGCTGACCTTCACTAAAGTCACGCTGTCCTCTCAGGAAACTCAGAGTTAAATGCAAAGGTGGATCATCTCCTTAAAATTATGTTGATGATCGCGCGTCATTTCACTCTGATGGCCGGTCATATTCATCAGGGGTGCAACAGTACAAGTGTTCATCTCGAGCTGGGTCGGCACGGACATCATGGTTCAGTGCACGCAGTCACACCACGCATAATTCAAAAACTGTCATATGGAGAGCGCATATGTTAATGAGTGAAAGTTTAACCGCTCTGATCGGCACTCCACTCCAGTAAACAGCTAATGTGCCTAACAGCTGTGGTCTAACCGCCGCTTAACAGCAAAGGCAGAGGACACGATAAATGAAGACAAAGAAGAAAACACTCTGACTTCCCCTCACTGTTTTTAAGCAGCCTCTAAATGTGACTGCAGACAGGGACACTACCGAAGCAATTAGCATTTCTATCATGTTTACATCTGTTTTTCCATCAGCCCTGCACAGAAATATGAACATTGTGAGAGTTTAAGTTCACTGTTTACTGCTCAGTGCACAAACAAGCAAAGCGGAGCAGCTTTTAGTTTCTGTGCTCTTCACCTGTAGAACGAGCTTCATGAATACCTCGGGGCTTCACACACTGTTCACTGTGACTGTACAATAACCTCTTTATAATCTGTCATTTGTATTTGCTTGATTTTGTTATTGTCTTTTTAAATGCAATTTCAAAAAGTCTAAACTGGGTAGAACAAATTGTATCTGCTCTGCCATCAGCAGAATATAAACATTGAAGGTTTTTTGTTACATCCTTCTCCTTGTAGTGAACCGGTCTCAATACCGTTACCTGAACACACTACGATCTGACATTACAATGTTAGCTGAGACAAAACACCAACAGATCCCTTGGCAGTGGTTGTTTTGCGCAAGTTGCAGAGGTGGCGAGATCCAAGTTAGACACATTGGGGCTTTATCTTATGCTCAGTGCAAGGCGGCGCACAGCGTGTCTTCGCTAGTTTCAGACTGATGCGGTTGTCATTTTCACGCCCAGCACCCACGTTGTGTAAATAGCAAGTGTGCTTGCACCCACCTGTGCACACCTGGACGTGTTGGTCTTAAAATAAGATGCGGTCAGGTGCACTGGTGATGGATTTTTATTTTGAGGCAGCAGAGAGCGACAGCGCCACAGAGCAACAAAAAAGCTGATCTGAAGTCGAACACGCAGTCTGTTTACTGATATTTAAAGGACGCATTAGGTGGGCCTACACATGCAGGTTCACACTGTTCATACACTCCGATGTTATGATTTGAGAAGCTATTTTCAGTTATTTTGAACAGTTCCATGAATACAGTCATGTACTGTAACAAACACCATGGCGCATTTATTCAGCAAAACTGAAAGCTGTAGTTCTAAACTCTCCGAAGGGAACGAGTCAGGAGTTTTAAATAATCAATGAAGTTTATCATCTGTTAATGTATCAATCTGTTGTTTGTTAATGTAGAGATACACTTGTTGTTTCTGCTGGAGGATCGCTGCAGGTAATGTCAATTATATATTTAAAGCCGTATTTCTCCCCTCCCATCTCAGCCGTTATTGATATTGATGACTTTGTATTTATATGACCATGTCTGATCCATGGACTGAGACTTGCACACACAGAGGGACACATAGTATTGCTCCTCCTTGGTGAGACATCAGTCTGTTTTTCTTATACAGTCAAACAGAGTTGTTGATGAGACAGGTGATTATGAAATGATGGGGCTGAGGGTCCAGCAGCCGAGGATCACATCCCTATGTGCCACAATATGCATCAGGTCCTAGAGCTCCTCGCTCTTAAAAGGGAATGGGAGACGACACTCAGATTGGTCTGATTTATGTTCACACCCATGACTATGAGTCTTAGTACCACCTCTTTGCGCTGTTTGCCACACTCTGTGCACAGATTATTTGCCGTTTCCCTAGTGAAATGGACTTGGACTTGCCCTTAACGAACTAGCCCGCTGTGCTTTAGACCATCTAAATCGGGCACCACAGAGCCACAATGGTCATGTTTATATGCAAGGCTGACATACGCCACATTTTTCCATTAAGGTTAGTGAATTCAGTTTAGAGCGTTAACTTCCTCCTTTTCTGCTATCAGCCAAAACATGGCCCATGTTTCTGCTGCTACCACACAGACTTCCTGCTATTTCTCACTTTGCTCTCAGTGTAGCAAAGTGGCTGTTATGATGACAACACTGGCAGCCACTTTTCAGCTGACTGTCAACAGCGACACACTGAAGAAGAAGTGTTATGGCCGCTATTAGACTTTCTGTCAAGGCAAAAACTCCCACCTATCAAACACAGAGTAAATGACTTCATTTATTATGGACGCATTCTGTTCATGTGCAGCAGTGCCAGGGCCCGGGTGTTGATTGGCATGGCTCATTAGCACAGCTCAACAGAAGTGAACCTGCACTTTTCATGCAACAACAAGTTACATTTCTGTTGTGACACAGATCTATGAAACATTCATCCAACAGCTGTTTTTTAGCACTTGTTGGTATGTGTTTCCATTTGAAAACTTTAAAGACCAGACAGTGTTTTTGATACATTACAGCCATCTGCATGTTTGCAGCTGCGCTAAAAATCACTTTCCTTACAGATTTTAATTACAATTATCACAGCCAAGAAGTCCTACTACTAGTTATAAGTCCTCTGTTACTTCTCAAGCAGCTGGTTAAGGGGCACCAAGTCCACTTACTTGCTCTGAGAAGCGATGATTCACCTGATCAGCAAACTCTTGCATCTCTCCCTCCTCACCGTTAGAGTGGCAGCTGGGACTTGGCACCTCAATTCCATGGCTTTCCAAAATGGCAGCTTCTAGTTGTGTTAGACGGAAGAGAAGGAAACACAGGAAATATAAAAATTTACATTTTACATAAATCAAGACAAACATGTGATGCTTCATGTTGTTACTCTCTAGAGAAATTCAAGTTTCTCTTTTTTGGCAGCTTTGATTATAGCTCCGTTATGGTGAACACATCTGCTACTTGAATGAACTCTTTTAAAGCCTATGGCGTGTCACCAAGCTCAAAACAAACTCATTAAAATGTGATGTTTCGTAGATACGTGGACAGAAACAAATGATCAGGTCCTCACCAATGTTCGCTCTTCTCTTCATCTCCTTCCGACGGTTGGCAAACCAGTTGTACACCTTCAATGCCGTCACACGCTCAAACTCAGACAGTTTGCAACCTGGGTGAGGACACACACAGCATCTTATTTATAGTGACATTTTGCAATATACTGTATATACTTCGATATTTTGAAATCCTCTCAAAGCCACTTCATAAATGTTCAGACTGCACATTTCAAATATCACAATATCTTTAACCAAAAGGGCCCTACTTCAGTATTTATACTGCAACAATATTTCAGGGGTGACTGTAGGTATTTTCACAAAACATTAGCACAACGAGATTTTAATGACAAAGTGGGTAAAGACAAGTATGAGAAGTTGTGGAAAAAATGACATCACTTTACTGTAATACAGTCTTTAAAAACGGAAAAGTACGACACTACTGTCATATCACGATAAAACAATATTCAAATTCTTAGATGGCATATAGTCTCTTATCAGGATAACAATACATCACATATACTGCCCAGCCCTCCAAAACTAGTCAAGATCCTCAACTATACTGTCACGGAGGTAATCAAACTTACTTTAAATCCCTCGCCCTAAATTATTTACAAGGGTTTTTAAAATGAATTTTACACAAACAAATCCCCAGTGCGCTTGTATTAAGGTCAATTAAACCACTCACAATAAGATGGCTTAGATAATTGAGCTGACATTTCCACTAATTGCAATCACTAAAACACCAACAAACAGATACAAGTACATCTTGAGATTTGATTAGAGTTTTCAGTGACACTAAAGCTCTATAAAGGTACTGTATGTGCACAATTTGCTTCATCAAAGATTCACTCTGCTTGACAAGAATGTTAGTGTTTACATTTTCAAAATCAATGCAAAGCATTTTTATCATTTTATGTTAATCCATCTGCACCGACCACAAAATGTAGTGCATGTTTACTTTACACACCATTACAACACTGTTACTTACACTTTTATTTCTGACAGAGAAACACAATTAAATGTGTATACTATATCTGATTCATTGTGCATTATGTTGAATAGGAGGTTGATACAACTTTATTTTGTAATAAAATATTCATATTAAGGCTGCAACTAATTAACCTGATTATAAATGAACCAATCATTTACTTTATGTGAATTCAAGCTTCTATAATGACATGATGCAAGGAAGAGCAGAACATCTTTACATTCTAGAAGCTAGAAACAACATGTCTGTGGACTACAATGACTTAATATTGAAATAGCCATCAACTATTTACATGTCAATTGTTCTTTTAAGAACAAATTCAAATGAAGTATACAGAATTATTGTTTCACCACAAGCACTGACAGTCTGTAACATCTGTTACATTAACAGGGCTGACAGTGAGAAAAGCCCCTCGGTACCTGGTTTCTGGATGACAGAGTTGCAGGCGTTGGCGATCTCCTCTCTCTTAGCTTCGTCTGGGTACTGGTTCTCCATGAAGAAACTGCAAGAGATGAACATCCACTGTATTGGAAACAGCTCAATCACACTGTACCACAGGTTAAACATTTATTAAAAGATAGCACCGGCCTGAGCACTGAGTAGATGCTTATTTTACACCTCATCAACCTCGAGCCTTTGTATTGAATAAGTAGGGACATTATTTAAACAGAGACGGAGCATTAGGATAGGTCCTCCGTATACAGAAGCAATGAATGGACACGTTTAGAGGATTCATTTCTGCCATTCAAATATTGTAAGCTTAAATCTCTTCCTACGCCTATAAATATAAAGACACTGAAATATATGTGATCCAGGTAAAGATTAAAGTAACCATTTGTTCCTCTTTCCTCTCCAGGATGTGTCTTATTCATCATTATCACCCCCGAGGCAGAAAAGGAATCATTATCTCACGTTACAAAACACACAGGGATCAATTTTCCTCCAGGCCTCTCTCCTTCTCACCCTCTGAGTTGCCCTATCCTGTCCACTCCGTGTCTCACACACACACACTGCACATCATCTTCACCTCTACTGTATCGTCCTTGGGTCTAAACTAGCTCATAAGGATCAGCACTGCAGTAGAATTGCGTAATCCGGGGGCACTGCTGGTGAGTGCTGTCTGAGGGCCCGTGTGCTCTTATTACTGAGAGTGCCCAGACTGCACACTATACTTACAGCAACCATGTAATAGAGAAATCAATTGCACACAGCGGGTACGACTGTGGAGGAATGCCTACTCCTCTTTCTCTGCAGCCTTATGACTTACTGAGATGAATGTCTGGGATGAATATGTTACAGAAAGGCAGGGACATGATACAGCATAATAAAGTGAATAGTGCTGCTCTGCGCAACAGTAATAAAAGACATTTGATCCTGGGCAGGTTATCAGTATTAACAACTACCTCGGGCATTGATGCATTCCTATCATATGTGAATATTAATCCGTGACCAGATAGCTGAACCTGTGCTGACGTGTTCAAACTCATCTGAAGACATCAAACACTGAAGTGTTCTCGGTTGCTCTTCATCAGTTTTGTGAAGTTCAAATCAAAACTCAGACTCAGTGTAAACCAGGTGTGTTTGTCTTTTATAGCAAACTAAATACTGAAATGTAAACCAACAAAACCATATCTCGTCATGGCAGTTTGACCACAAACTGAAAACTTTTCATTTTAGAGCTCAAACAAACTAGTTGATCAACAGAAAATGTAATGTTTTTAATTAACAATCAATCAGCAAAGTATTTTTTCAAAGAAAAAGACAAAGATTCACTTGTTCACATGAATGCTTTGGAAAGAATTGCTGCTTTTCCTTCCTCTTGTGCGATTGTGAGCTGAATATCTATGGTTCCAGATTGTGTGAAACTGTCTGAGAAGCTTGTGATTTATAAGGATATTCTGACATTTATAGACCAAAAGATGAATCGATTAAGAAAATAAGCTTCACTTGCAGCCCTCGCTCATTTAAATATACTTTACTTGAGGTTTTTCAGGTGTTATGATGTTAGAACGACAGAAGCAGAGTTTTTCTTCTTTGTTTTGCTCACTATCAAACTGCACAAAAACCCCCCCCAAAAAAACAGGAATACCCATTAACATCCCGCTTTTGTCCAGTAGGAACAGGCGCAATCCGCATTCATGCCAAGGTCAGGTGTTTTATCGGCTCCAGCTCTGGTTGGCTCTGGGGACGTAACGCCTGGCTGGACATGCTAAGTTTTGCCCTTTTTCTGGCTGTTCAAGAAGCACTCGAATATTGTTCATTCTGGGTGAATTTGAAAGGGAGACTGATGGACAAAAAAGACCAGAAAAAAAGGAACCGAAATAACATTTTCTACTGTGTCAAACCTGACACTCAAGAAATACAACAGAAAAGCAAATTTGTCCACTGGCAATGAGGAGTCAGTCATCTCTTTTTGCAGGTTTACCGGCACTTAAAAAACCTACGTGCAAATCAGTTTGTGGTGTATGTATGTAGTACTGAGACTTGTTCACCTCTCCATGATTGATTGGCACTCCTTCCTCCAGGTGAACCTGCTTCCTCTACGCAGCCTCAGAGGCCCGCCCACCAGCCCAGTTCTGTCGCCAGTCATGATCCCTGTCCTCCAGTCGGGTTCCTCCTTCACCAGAGAGCGCATGGATAAGGTGGCCCCTGAAGAAGACAGCACATGCAGCAATGTGAAAGTTGAGTGCTTGTGTAAACAAAGACAGTGATCGGGTTTGGACTCCAGCTGAACAAAAGCTTGATCATGACACAACACTACCTTCTTCAATCAGTTGTAGCGTGTATCTATACACTATATGTTAAAGGTCCAATATTAAAATAAAATTAGCTACTCGTTGAATTCATACAGCAATAAAGAGGGGCAGTATATCACCAAGGTAATTGCTAACTGCTGCCAGCTCTATTCTATTAATACTGTAGCTGCTTTCAGCTTGCTAGCTTAATTAGCCATGCAGCTACCTAGACTACTGAGGGGGTCTTGGTGTTTGCACTGCCATCCCAGGAGCTTTGGACAGCCAGGAAAAAGAGGTGTTTAGGCCCAGGGCTAGCTGGTTAGCATGCTAGCTTCAGAATATATCTCTGAAACCAAAATCTAAAGACGTCTTTGACATAATGTCAAAACTGCTACTTCTTTACATTCTGTATATAATTTTAGTTTATTTTTGAATGCTTTAAACTAAAATTATTAAAACATTTCCTAATATCTTATAATGACATTTGCCCATTATGAGACGGTGGACGTTCTGCTTTAGCTGCCGCGGTGACAGTGATGCTGCAGGTCTGATGGTGCTGACTGAAACTCCACGACCAAGAGAACACATTACAAACATTTGTAAAATAAAAGGCCTTTTATACCTTCTATGGTATTCAGAGGGCTCTTCGTGAGGTTCAGTTACCCTGTTGTTTACCACAACTCTAACTAAGCTACAACTGACTGGAGCTGGTGCAACAGCCTGCTGATACTATGGCAGAGACAAGAGGATTTCAGTAGTATGGAACGGAGATAAAATCCTCTAGTTCTCCTGAGTATCTCTGCCCTTTCAGACTGCTGAAACACATCCCCAGCTAGCAGAGTAGCTACAGGGTAAAGGGCATGCAGGTCAGCCGATGAACAGGTGCCTCCTGTGGCATGCTGTTGAGGCCGGGGGTGGGCAGGGTGGGCAGGGAGGGCGCGGTTACCTGGCTGGGCCTGGGCGGCTGCGGCAGCAGCAGTGTACCACGGCAGCAAGTGCATCAGCAGCTCTCTCTGCCTGTTCCACACTGGGTTGGGGTTGAGGTTGGTGTTGGGGTTGGGGAGGCTGCCACTTGCCCCTGATACCGTCCCGTCTCTGTCCCCTCCCCTGGCCCTGGGCATGGGACTCACGCTGTGCTGGCTTTCACTCCACCTCAGCCCTTCATTCGGGACAAAACCAACGGTCAGGCAGGCCAGGGATCAGATTATAGACACCAGGTTTGACTTATGTATTTAGGAGTTAACTGCCACACTCCTGTAGACCTGCCTGGCAGTTTTCAGTCAGAAATATGTATTTGAGTCTATTGGCCGAATTGAAATTGAATTTGAGTGACAAGACTGATACTTTTTAGATTCATGAGCAGGTCAATAGGAGCTTTTATTAGAAGCAAAGCATCGTGGCCACTGAGAGAATTAGTTCTTGTTAGTATGACTCTTAAATAATCTGTTTGTTAGCCATGTAGGAATGAAAACCAGCACCAGAGTACCTCCAGCATCAGGGCTGAGAACTACAGAGGAGCTAAGGCAAAGCTTGGAAGGGTGGGAAAAGAAATAAAGGGTTAAGATGAAGGGAGGCAGCAGGGTCAGCAGATGGTCCATCGGCCGCTTTGTTTTGTAAAAATGTTACTTGTGATTTATTATGAATATATGCCCTCTCTGAAAAAAACGATACCAAATAATTTGAAGCATCTCTATCCGAGGACATGAAGAGGTCAGCACCAACCTGAGCTGTTACTCTAGCCTGTACAGAAGAACCGCAGTCACCCACTAAAGTTTCATTCCCAAACCAGAAGCCTTAATAATATTGATTACCATCTCCTGTGACAGGACTACCTTTATCATTTGTCTTTCCTCTGAAATTATAGATTTGTCTTGTGTCCTTGGTTGACCTCGCAGCCCTCGAGGACCAGGATGGAGTTAGCGTTAAGGGTTAGAGGTGTGTGGGTGTACCATGCAGGAGGATGGGTAAAGACAGATGGAGGGGGGAGGTTAGCGAGCAGTGGTTCATATTAAGAAAGATAAGAAACATTCTCATACTTTATCTAATCTATAATCTATTTTCATTAACCTGGCATTCTACCCAGAGGCACTGATCTGGAAATGCACATAATTCTTCCTGTACTCGACATCGTTCACCCCTGTAATGTTCTATAGTCCCAGTCCTGCAGTGTAATAGTCAAAGTGTACCTGACACATTGTACTTATGTTTCCTGTCTAACCCTACAGCCCTGACCCTGCACTGTGTCTCACCTGGGTTGTTCCTCTCCAGCAGGTACCAGCGGTAGAAAGCTCTGCGTTTGGAGTCGCTCATCTCAAGGCCCTGCTGCAGCAACCACTGGGAGATGTAGCTCTGGCTGATGCCTGTGTGCCAGAGGCAAGCCATGTTACCTTAACACTTTAAAGACATTGATTTATTTCACAGTGCACCGGTAGCATCTGTACTAGAGAGATGGGCTGGGAGCCAGCTCTGAAATACTCCTGTTAGCTAATGAAGCCATTCCAACATTGATACTTTAATTAAGGGCATGTGATCCGGTGCAATTCTCTTTCAGGAGGGCTGGGGCGAGGGTTTGCTGGTGTGAACACGCTGCTACCTGTGAAGTTCAGCATTTATTACTCATAAGTGGAGCATTGGCTGTGGAGGCCACAAGCAGTTAGCTACCGGGTTATAAGTACCTTGCATTATCAGCACCAACATTCCTGCTAGATATGCGTTGTTCTTCATTCATTACTATAAGTACCCAAAAGTCAATTAACAGGCAGTATCATGTATATATTCAAAACCCTGTAACCTTTCCTAAAAAATTTGAAAAAGAGTGAAAAATGCTGATCATTGTTTTCCCGAACCCAAAATGACTTGGGAATGATGATTTTAAATGATTTGTTGAATCCAAAATGAGATTTCCAGAGACAAAAAAAACAGAGAGAAGCAGCCAATTCTCACTTTGGAGAAGCTGGGCGCAGCAAGTGTTTGGACAGAAAGGCACTTTTCTTGTGAAGATGACTTTGACTCCTTATCATTAATCAAGACTGATGGGGTATGATTCTGCATCACTTCACAAATGACAAACACTGATTCTTGCCCATACGTCGTTTGGGCCCATTTTGAATTTAATCACTGCTTAATTAGCATTACAAGATGGAGGTGTAATATTATGTGAACACTTGGATTGCTGTTGGCAAGAGTAGAATGTACTCCAGAGTGATAGTGTTAGAGAGGAGGGACACAATCTACACAGATTTACAAAAGAAACAGGTTATGTAGCACAACTCCACCCTACATCAATAGATAGATAGATAGATAGATAGAAATACTTTAATGATCCCAGACTGGGAACAGTGTTGAATTAAACTATATTTCCTTTCAAAATATATCGTTATATATTAAAAAGTCGAGCCTGAACTCAGACATTATTGGTCCTCAGTAAATTACACTTTAATTTCAACCTTTTCATTAGGATGGAGGACTATTCCCAATTATAACAATCCCCAGTTAAACCAGAAAAAATGTCTCAAAGATGACCCTCTCTTCATATCAGCACTAGTTAAAGTGCCCCACTATTGACATTTTACATGTGTCCTTACAGTTGTTAATAAGCTGTAACATGAGACAAAGCAGTAGAGTACCTGTAACTTGGCCTACGATTGCCTGAGAGATCCTGCGATTGTTGAGGAAGGTTTTGATCTCCTCTTTCACCAGGTTGCTGTCTCTCCTGTAAAAGCAACGAAAAAGCCATTGTGGCATTAGAACTATTAGACGGTGGTTAAAACAGCAGCCTTTGCTCTGACTAACCTTATTCACTGGTGCTTCTCTTTTTTCAGCCGTCCCAAAACACCTGACCTGAATTAACTCCACTAAAATTCTGGAGAATAAGCCTGGCCCTCTGGGGACAGTAGCTGTCATTATCTGATGTTATAATAGTCTCTCTTTGTCTCTACCATTCTTTTGGTCTTGCTTTCCAACTCGTCCTCGCTCAGCTCTCTGATAACACTAAGCTCCACCGTCCTCCCTCCTCCGTGCTCACCTCATGTACTCATCCACCTTCTCCTCCAGGTCCCACTCCTCCTCTCCCATCATGTCGTAGCTGAATGACCGCTGAACCGCCACGCTGGGAGGGTAGAGGGGCGGGGGCGACGCCTCGTAGCTGTTGCTGGGGGACAAAGCGGCGCCGTCCAGGCCGGAGGTCTGCGTGGTGGCAGAGGCTAGGGAGAGCGAGGAGGCGGAGGAGGATGAAGACGAGGACGGGGCTGGAGCGGCCGTGGTGGGGGCGTTGTTGGATGGGGCGGGTTGAGAGTCACAGTGCTGCGGGCGGTGGTCTGGGTCGAGCCTCTCCAGGGACTCCAGAGCGTGGATGATCTGAGGTTTGGTCATGCCGGAGAGGCGCAGGCGCTGCAGGAGGTCGATCTGTTCGATGGTGTAGCGCGGCTCCACCTCACAGCACTCCATCCTGGCATCTGCAGACATCAAAGTGAATTTGAGACTGGCGTTTTAAATGAAATACAAGACCAACTTTGTAAGTGAATAGGAACCAACTTTGGCCCTATTAATACACCAAAGGTCTGCATGCTTCGGTTGATTTCTCACCAGATAAACAGATATACTGCTATATTTGTCTCTACTCAGCACCTTTGATTTATTATCTGTAAATTTAGATAACGCGTCGCAAACTTTTTCAGAACCCCCAACAAACTGATAAATGATGAGAGGATTATTAATAGATGAAAACCCAAATAAAAAAAGATAAGCAAAGCTGAATTCAAACAGTACACTTCCTTTGAAGGGGCTCACTTATCCTGAATACGACTTTGAAGACTTTAAATGCAAATCTGACTAAATAATTTCAATCTAATATAGCCAAATAACTTTGAATAAATACAGCTCTGGTTTATGAAGCTGGAAAAAAAAAAAAAAACCTGCCTGCATTCTCCTCTGAAGAACCCTTGGGTCATTCAACATTTTGGCACCCTTTCAAACACTTGGCACAGACACTTGGGGCTAACCTTGCTCCATTTTGTCCAGGGTGGAACTAAAGTAAGATCACCCTGGCATACATAACCTAACATCAGGTCAACTCAGCCTAGTCACATCCACCCACCCAGGTTTTTTCTTCCAGTATCTGCCTGTCCTGTGCAGGGTCGTGAGAGGGTCGTGCCTTAACATGTCACATTAATTGTTGACACTAAAGTGTGAAGACTCATTTGCTGCAATTTGACATGACCTTGTTTACTTGTAACAAGTAAACATCTAGAGCAACATATTTTATTACAGTGTACAAATCTGATAATCCAATCCAATCTCAGAATGATTTTACGCATCAGTACTTCAACCCAAATAATCAGTGGTGAGCTACAATAGCATTAAAAAGTTGATCTTGTTAGATGCGATGTGTGCCGAATATACTGGAACAACTCGATACATTTCAGGATGCATTAAGTGTAATCCTGTCACACATGTTCCTTTGTTGACAAGCAGGACAAAGTTAACTTGTGAGATTTTATTACAAAGATTTCGGCTTCAAATGTTTTGTGTTTACGGGACAGAGTGGCTCCTATCAGCTCTACAGGAGCGTTACTTAAACTCTGACAAATACACCACACTGGTAATTTGGGGTTGTTTCTGTGCCAAACTAAAAAAACACTGAAAACTAAGCAGCAGGCTGGCTTTGACTTCGACCAGAAGTTAAACCGTGTCCCGTCACTGAGGTTATCTTACCTGGCGGAGGGGGTGACACAGACAGGCGCCCCGGGAGTGGTTCAGTGCGAGGGGTCGCAGCGGGGACACACCACTGTCGCATGGCTCAGAGGAGTTCAGCTCGGCTGGACCTCTACAGAGTCAGACAGGAGACTTGCTGCAGTGTGTTGCGGTTAAACTGCCCCTATTAGCATGCTGGCAAACCTACAACGGCAGATGACTCGCTAGCAGGCTATGTTGGCTAAGCTAACGACACCGTCAACTCTGGTTGGTCGGTTCCCCTGAGCACCAGCCTCCCATCGATAGCTGCCCGCTGCCTTGTTGTGTGAAGTCTGACAGAACGGGTCACACACACAGCGGAAGTACTGCAATGTGACCTTCAAAATAAAGCCATTTTCCTAGAGAAACTTTTCGTCTATAATATTACAATAACAACAATAATACAGATTATAGGAATTATTATTATAATAATAAGAGTAATAATAATAATAATAATAATAGTAGTAGTTGTTGTTGTACTCACAATATAGATAGGTTCCTACGACCACATTTCTAAACTTCACATAAAATAAGGTATACGTATTAACATACAGTTGTGTTTGTCTGGAATAAAAACCTGTCACATTTTATATCTATTTTTTTTATTTACAATTCTTAAAAGCCTTTAACTTAACATTTGTGGGCTGGCAGCTACATTAAGCCACCACACTGTACCCAAATATAGGGTGAAATTGAGCTGAAATGTATTCTCATAGCATACTTTATTGCTGTATGTGTAAATTCTGTGTGAGTAAGGTTTAAGTTCACGGTTTTCGCTTTACTGCAAGCATTGTCAAATTAAACCTAAACTATATGCACACTACTCAAAACTAGTTAGGGACGTTGTGATGTGGATGCATGTATGCAAGTGCATGGATATGCAATAAAAGTCAAATGAAATGTGTAGCATTATTTTTTGGGGGGGATAAGTAGCCACAAACCTTTACAAAACGCAAGAGGAAAAATTCAGAAATGTCACAGGATAAATATCCCAATATCCCTAACGAATTTTGAGTAGTGTAAACCATCTAAAAGACACATAGCACCATCATAGCTTTTTATTGTTTTACATAATCTCTGTAGCCTTAGATTTCTATAAAAGCTATCAATGTACACAAACCGCGCTTTTATTTTGATGGATACAGGAAGTATTATTGTTCAGTCTTGCCAGCTAGACAGTACAGTCTGTCTCGTCTGGGCTAACAACTTATCCAAAACTTGCACCTTGTGTGTTACGTTGCCAGCTTCTCAGATGTGGTGTTATTTACGGAACCTTTATGGTTGAACGTGACCGCAAACAAACATCATGTGTCAGGTCGAGTGTCTGACTGCGACACGGCCAGCTGCTAACGGCTTTAGCTCGCTAGCTAGCTAAGTTAGCTGTCAGCTAGCTAGCGCAGGATTGTCCCACCGCGGAGCACCTCTCTTACCTCCCGTTGCTGTGGAGAGATAGCAGCAGCCGGCTGGACGGAGAGGGAAGATAGTGGAAACTGTAGACAAAGTGGCGCGCCACCAAACCCCAGTAAAGAAAGTAACTCCTCGGTCCGAGCTGATGGTGAATTACCGAGCCGAGTGGGAACGGTGCAGGGTCATATTGTCTTTCAGCTATGCAGTGGGGAAATAGTTTATGCAAATGTGAGGAGTCTGTCTCAATTTATGACCCCTCACCCGATACCACTGTCAAGCTAGCAACAATTATAATCATGATTTCCGGTTATACTGTACCCACTAAAGGGCCACAGCTCAATTTAAACATCACATAATGCCAAAATTAAAGAAATGGTTATGTTTTAGCTAAATAAAATTAAAATACCAAGAATTGTAATGCATACAGTACATAGGCAATACTTAATGAGACCAATAACAGTACTCTATTTCCAGCAGCCAAATAGTTTATTCTCTTATTTTGGTTGCCTAAAGAAAAATGTGTCACTGAATCTGTCCGCCTTGACTCAGCACCACCCAACACATAGTGTTTGTCTGCAGAAGGGGCTGCCTCCCTCAATTGCAAGAATTTAGTGAAAAGAGTTCAAACAGCAATTGTGACAATGATAATATTAATAGAAAAATATGTTCTGTGATGGACTCCCCAGCAAATACTTCTGATCTAGCAAAATCATAATATCAAAATGTCGATATAGCCTTCTTGCTGTATAAACACACTGGTAAGAATTTCAGCAAATGAGATTCTAAGGAATCACTCTGGCAATTTTCCTGATTTCCACTAAAATGCAGTGAACATGTCTTGTAATGGATATGATCACACCAGTGGTAGAATGTAACTTAGGTATCTGAGGTATAAGGATGTGTTGGCTAGTTTAGTGAGGGCAAAAGGGGCACTGGTTCATATATACAGTACATTTTTGGAATCGTGCTCACTGAAGAAGAATGCATAGCCTGCTTTGCTTCAAATGTTTTAGGTTTTATTTCCCCATGTTCGAAGAGTATTACTTATTTTTAATAGAAAGTGACTGCCCTGTTAGTTCAAACCTTGGCATGTCTTCCTTAGTCCCTGTTGCTGCTTGAGGCTTTGGATGTCCTGAAAGGTAAACTTTCCAAAACCAAGAAGTACAGCTTTCAAGGTTAAAGTAATTGATTTTACTGTGGCCGCCCCAAGCCTCTGAAATCTTCAGGGGGATGAGCATTCAACCTCTTTCAAACAGGTGCATGTAACATACACAGCTCAGCTGTTCGTATATTTACAGTTCTGCGATGTGATCGTGATAGTGCTCCAGTGTCTGAATAGCATCACGTCAGTTGTTTTCTTGGTCAGGAAAGATTAGCAATGTTTCTTTTATTTGTCCCTCAGGGCCCTGGAGGTTCCTGTGGGCCTCCATGTCTCCGAGGCTGTAGACAACGGAGCCTCGGTTGCATCCTCCCCTTATTGTAGCTCACAGCCAGCCTCTGTGTCGGAGAGGGATTATTAGCTGCTGAGAAATCTAATATATATAGATTTGGTTGTCCAGCTTCACACAGTCAGGCACAGACAACGTCTAAACCTCATACAGCCTCTGGTCAAAACCCTGAGGAAAACCCTGATATGGTTGCATATATTTTCTTTTTAGATGATGGGCCAGGCTGCAGATCACCTCCTCAGTGCTGGATGATATATACTTTTCTTCATCGTGCAGAGCAGTGCAAGGGTGAACAATGGAGACTGAAGGTAATGTCACCCTGAAACAAATAAGCCTTAAAATATATTATGAAGCAGTATCTAATAAGTGGCACTGACCTTGAGAAGGTAGTTCTCAGACAGTATCGGTACAGATAACATTAATATCAGTTACTTAAATACAAAACCTTTGGTCAGAGCTTCCACCTGATTTGAGTGTTTATGTTAAGCTATGTTTCCTGGTTGTTGCTCATATTTAACAGACGGATATGAGGGTGACATTGACGTTTTCATCTGACTCTCAAAAAGAAAGCAAGTAAGGGTTTCCGAAAATACAAAACAATTTCCCTGAATGTGTTGTATTTAATTAACAAGCTCTTGCAGTAGCCTGATCAGCACCCAGCTCAGCACCTAGACATCTCTGCCTCTCTCCTGCCTGTTAATCAAAGTGTTTGCTAACTCCACCAGTGACTGTAGCAGAAAAATGAGTTGATGTTTGCTTTCGTTCAATATTCTTCCCTCCCCTTCAACGTGTGCCAATAAGGCGGTAGTAATAAGTACTATATCAAAGCCTTTGTGCCTGACATGCTCAGTTATGTGCCGGAGCACTCAGTAAAGTGCCTGCTACATTTTCAGCTATTTTGGCCTTCTTTTTCTCCAAGGTGCTCCGACCTAACATCTGAAACAACACCATGAACTGGGCCTTCCTTGAGGGCCTCCTCAGCGGGGTGAACAAGTACTCCACGGCATTCGGTCGCATCTGGCTCGCCATCGTTTTCATCTTCAGGCTCTTGGTCTTCCTGGTGGCCTGTGAGAAGGTCTGGGGTGACGAGCAAAAGGACTTTGATTGCAATACCAAACAACCCGGTTGTCACAATGTCTGCTACGACCACTTCTTCCCTATCTCCTACACCCGACTCTGGGCTCTCCAGCTGATCTTTGTCACCTGCCCGTCCCTTCTCGTGACGCTCCATGTGTCCTACCGGGAAGAACGCGAGCGCAAACATCGGCTGAAGCACGGAGAGAACTGTGCCCCTCTGTATGATAACACAGGCAAGAAGCGAGGAGGACTTTGGTGGACCTACTTCTTGAGCCTGCTGTTTAAGATGACGGTGGATAGTGTGTTTGTTTTCCTCCTTTTCTACATCTACGAGGCCACATTCTTCCCACCGTTGGTGAAATGCCACCAGGAGCCATGTCCCAATGTGGTGGACTGCTACATTGCCAGGTAAGCGTACTTCAATTGTTCTACAATGTTACACATCCTGGAATCCTAAAATTAGGAAAAGTGATTCTGGAGAAAGATGGTCAAATACTGGTGCTTTGGTTTGGCCCCAAATTTTATCCCAAAGCATTGGTATTTGACGACCTGGGAATTAAATTCAACAGTCAACAATCTTTCTCCTGAATCGCCTCCCTGACCTTTAATGGCTGAACCAGACCTGTTACCTTCACTTGGAAAACTAACGTTATGTCTCTCATCTTTCACCATGTATCCCTCAGGCCCACAGAGAAGAAAGTATTCACCATCTTCATGGTGGTGACCAGCTTTGTGTGCATATTCCTCACTTTTTGTGAGGTCTTCTATCTGTGTGGGAAGAGGTTCTCGGAGTGCTGCAAAGGTGGACCCAGCTCAGCAAGAGGAAACTCCTTCATGATGGTCAGAACTCCTCTGACTGGGAAGGAGAACACGTCGTACAACGAGCCTGTCCTGGATAAAGCCAAGATGGCCGACAAAGGCAACGGAGACGCTTCAGCCCCAGCGTACAGCATAGCAGTCTCCTGAGAGACATGTATTACAACTAATGAGTTCGACTTGTGATGTGACTTGACATGTGAGGTCGCTTTTGTACTGTTGGCCAGATTTATCTCCTAAAATTTGTGGTTTCAAAGAAAATTTGTTTACAAAAGGACATGTCATTATTTTTGTTGTATATCTTTTTTTTTTTTAAATGTTTCTGTCTCTTAATATTGTTGAGCTGAACATGTATATATCCTTTTTAAAGGCTTGTGATCTACAATAACTGATAATGCAGTAAAGGTGATTTACTGTACTGTCTATTTATATGATTATTTGTTATGTAATATTATTTTGTTATCTGGATGGCCCAAAATAAAATTGCTTTGCTTATTCTGAGATGTGAGAGCTGCAGTGTGTGTACTTCAACACAAACTAGGAGTGAGGAACTGAGTCAAATACTTCTGCATAAGCACACACATGTCATGAACATAGTAGTATGGTACACAAACATGCTGTGGAGTTTGCTTTGCCACATATTCAGTATTGCCAGATATCGCGAGAGAAACAAGCAAGCGGGCCTATGAAAACAAGCCCAAAACAAGCGACTTCTCCGTTCGTGGTAAAATGAAAAAAAGAGAGATTATTACACTTTGCACACACATAATTATCATCCTGAATCCAGAAATATCATTGTATTTATTTTTTGTTTTAGTTCCACGACTTGAAAACAATATGACATGCAATACAACAGGAAGAGGAACACTTTAACAACAAGCCATAAACCCGCAACCCGCGATTGCCAATATTTATAAGCGACTATACAGAAAAACAAGCCCAAAGTCATTTATAATAAGCGGACTTGGCAACTGTGCACATATTCCTTTTTCAGCCTTATCCGAAAATTTTCAGAAACCCCACATCCTTTTCAAATGTGTTTCAACAAAGATATCTTTAATGAACCTACAACATGCTGGGCAGATACAAATGGGTGCAGTAGTACAGATTAAACTGAACCAATAGAAATCTAGATGGAGAACTACAACATAATCAAAATTAATCAGAAAAAAACACATCATGAGTTGCCAAAATGTCTTTCACAAAGTATTCTAGATAGTTACTGATGGGAGTAACATTATTGACAAAAGCTGATAAAATCACCACTCCTACACTAAGTGTCAGACCAACTCGATGACAGTCAACCACATCCTGCATCCCTTCACTAGACCAAGAGTACATTTGTAAAGGACCGTATCGTAAAACTGAATGTACTTATAAGGCAGTGACTGTAGCACATTCTTACCTGGAAAAATGAATAAGCCAACCCTTGTCATATCTGATTTTGTGGTATTGGCGCTCCCTATCTCAAGTGTATTTCAGTCCTAATGAGCAAACAAGTATTAGGCGTTGGACCCAAAGGCTACAAACCTGCATATCTCTACATCGCAACTGCCTAATGGAACTGATACCAAGTCACTTGGCATGAAACGTAGACAAGCATACCTGCTTGAGGTTTTCACAGTCCACATGTTTTTGTACCGTATCACCTTTAATAGTTTGCAAAGTCACTCTCTGGAACCAATTTCCTTGTTCCGTCAAAACACTTATTACTTTTGTTGTTTTCAAGTACTTTGCTTAAACTGAATGCACAAATTTAAGGGTGTCCCATCATAATAAACCTGCCATAGTAAAAGGATGTTTAAAAATTATAGTTCTTGACTTAGCTACATGTCAATTCTAAGATAAATTGATGCTGACACCAGTGTTAGAGGTTTAAAGGTAAGTTTTGGGTGGATGCCAAAAGGCCACACCTCTAGATAATGGCCATGAGTTGATTCTTGTACTCAGTCAATATCAGAGAGCCACTCACTGCTGGAGAGTGGGTGCCCGAAGCCTGCTGAGCGCATTCCCATAGACTGTTGCCCAGACGAAGACACGATGGACTGAGTGGAACGCACGTTTTCTTATCGTAAGTTAAGAAGTTTTGATTATTGTCTAATTGTATACTTACGATAAGTCATATTACGTTTTAAGACCATAAGGACATTACATTATGGGCATAAATAAATGTGAACTACAACATTTGGATGCAAGATGAGTGAACTATTAACAAACGACTACCTTTGAGTCTCAGCTTAAACTTTCCTATAAGTATACTCAGCTGAAGCCAAGTGTTCCTGCACACTGTGGAGGGTTTTGGGTGTTGAATAAGTGTTTCATCAATAATTAAAGGCATCTTTCTTCAAAGTGCCAAACTTTGAAAGTGAATGAAAATGCTTTGAACTGTGAGATACAGGACAGGGGATAGAGACTTTGAAGCTCCTTAAAGCAATAGCTTGATCAGAAAAGACAACTCTAATACGTACTGTGAAATATCTGGAACAAATTATGGAATATTTCGCTGATTTTATGGTTTTTTTGTATTATTTCTTTGGATAATTGCATAACTCTAATCGTTTTCTCTTTTTTGTGTTCTGTCCCTAAAGCTTATAAAGTTTCCCTTCCAACATTAAAAGACAGACTGTTAAACTTCTGAGAATCCAATCAAAGCCGAACCCATGGATTGGAAGTTTCTCCAGGATCTTCTCAGCGGGGTCAACAAGTACTCCACTGCCTTTGGACGTATCTGGCTGTCAGTGGTCTTCGTCTTCCGGGTGTTGGTCTTCGTTGTGGCTGCAGAGCGCGTCTGGAGCGATGACCAGGCACACTTTGAGTGCAACACCCTCCAGCCAGGTTGCAAGAACATCTGCTACGATTACTACTTTCCCGTCTCCCACATCCGCCTCTGGGCTCTCCAGCTTATCTTCGTCACCTGCCCTTCCTTCATGGTCGTGCTGCACGTGGCCTACAGGGAAGACCGTGAACGCAAGTACCAAGCCAAGCACGGCGAGGACACGCGGCTGTACGACAACCCAGGCCAAAAGCATGGCGGCCTATGGTGGACCTACCTCATGAGCCTCTTTATTAAGACCAGCTTTGAGGTCATTTTTCTCTACTTGCTACACTACATCTACGACAGCTTCAAGCTGCCCAGGAAGGTCCAATGTGATGTCAACCCATGTCCTAATTTGGTGGACTGCTATATATCCCGTCCCACTGAGAAGACCATTTTCACCTACTTCATGGTGGGGGCGTCCGTCATATGTGTGGTGCTCAACATCTGTGAGATTTTCTATCTGATTGCTTCTCGGTTGGTAACTCTCAAAGAGCAAGGCACCTTGCGCACCAAGTCCAGAAGGGTCCGTCCTGACATTGATGGCTGCAAGTCATCTCTTAAATCATAGCTGGAGACGCATTTGCCTCCAACAGATTTTCTATATTATATTAACTGATTATCTATATATTGATTATTTTCCCCATTCGAGGCATTTTCATAAAATGAACTGATTTATATATATTTTATGTCTAATATGATTGTACAATTGTATTGTATTTTGCCACCAAAAATCTCATGCTTACTAATAATATCGAAATTCCTTCAGTGTAATAAATGTTTCAGCACCAGTTTTGCTGCTGGACATTGTAATTGATCGTTGTTAAATGACGAACTGAGCTGCACATGTTTGTCATCATGACAATATCCAAAACTGGCATTATCTTAGTTTTTTGTATTCTCTAAAAGTTTGTCAAAGAACTAAAATAAAGTTGTTGTTGTTTTTTTGCAACTTTTTTTGCAACTTTGATTAAAAAAAACAAAAAACACAGCAAATGTTCGTCCATGTGTGAGACCTGATTTATCCTTCTTTGATGGCGCCATTTCTCCACCTGGTGGCACTAAAGGCATACTACATTGTCATGTGAGGGACGTGAAGCCCCCAGAAATCAGCAGCGGTTCCTCTCATAGTTCAATTAGGCTATTTTGTGATTATATAATACGGACTGCGTAGGCAATTTTGAATTCCTACTGTATTCTTAAATAACTTCTGTGGTACCTATGTGTGGGTACTTTTGTGTTATTAATGTCACATAGTGAGACGGCACTTTCAAGTACAAACCCTGCTATGTTTTTTCACTAAAACTGACAAATATAAATAAAGATTTACACTTTTCCTGTGGGGTTTGTTGCACATTTAAAATTGTAGCCTACCATTTTGTCGTCAGACCACTTGTCTGTCGTGTTTTTCCAGCCTTTGTCAAGTGTTGACACCGGAACTAGCTTAATAGATTAATGTCCTTAACAAACCACATTCAAAAACAACTTGTTCCAGTTAAAAAAAACACTTCATGAATAAAGTCAGCTGACTTTGCAGTCGAATACACTAATTCGAAAGTATGTCCACGGCTTTTTTCAACTAATAAACTAAGCAGGGAGGTGCCGACAGGTGCGCCTGTGCTCCTCTGCAGCACAGACGCTGAAATTCAACAGATAACGAGTAATTAGCAACTTTACTTTCAAAATAAAAGCATGCATTGATTCCTGAAGAAATACATAACTGTTGGGAGTGTGCATAATGAGCATTTTGGGAAATGAAAAAAAAGTTTTTCAAATATTCCCACATAAAGCGCAGATAACTCAAATAAGATATTATCTTCTCTATTTGCCAAATCATTACTCGATCATGCCATGTTACTGCAAGTCACCAGTTAGCGATGATACCTTCAGTGAATGTGCTTAATCTTCAAACAGCCACTTTCATAGATTGACAGTGTTCATCAAGTTTGTTGCTCGCTTACTGATATATTCTTCGACGAGATGATGTTTTATTTTGAAATTTTATGAGCACTGGTGTCACTTTCCCTGTGTGCTGATGACTGACTGACTGCGCTGCTCTGCTTAGTTTGGAGAGAAGAGGAGACACGCTGATAAGATAAGACCAAAGGACAAGACAAGACCGCCCGTCAGTAGTAACTGATGGTGACCTGACAGAGATGGCTGGTACAGGTAAAGAATGTGCCTGACACGTTTATGTGCACGTCTGCAGCCTGTTGGCATTTGTTTGTTTCAAGCTTTTGGAGTGTCTGTTTGGGTGTGGTGTGGCTTGACTGAAAATAGTTTCCACCTGCTAAGAAAGCACTTTAACAGCACCTGTGTCAAAGTGAGATGGTAAACACTTGTCCTGGGAGAAACGGTCAGAAATGAAACTGCACATTCAAGTAAGTACACAGCTTTGGGCCTTTGGGCCCACATGTTTTAAATACCAGGGGCCGAACAGTGTGGATACTGTGTGAAATGTGAAATCACACTTCTGCATGTGTGAGTGAGAATTCCCCGAATATTCAGTTGTGAAAAAATGGCCTTGTCATGTGAAGATGGGAGCAGCAGCCAGGTTAAAAATACTGTGTATGGCCTACACTAATATTAAGGTGTAACTCAACTAACAGAAAAACTTGATATAAGTTGTAATTAAAATAGAGCTTTTAATATCTAAATCTAACACAGTCCCACGTCAAGTTTTTTCATAAATACTTTTTGCACCTTTCAGAAGACATCTTCTGTGTTTCTGTGAATATTTTTGCAGTTTTTCTTTTTCTTTTTAACATATTCATCCTCTTAACTCAAGCTTCGACTTTATTTTAGTTCATGTAAAATGTGGTTTTGTTCCTCAGTGGACTCCAGTACACTGGTTCTGGTCAGCTCCAGTCTGAACCCTAACCCCGCACTGTAGTTATGTGTTTAGCAGCTAATCATTAATACAAGTGACATCCCTGCGGCGGTGCTGACCTGGCCTCTGTGTCTCTGATCAATAAGACAGGAACAACATGGGTGGCGTTACGTTATCTAAAATCACTGCAGCTTTCTGTTTTTGTCATGTGATTTATTGGTTTTATGCATTATCTGACAGGGACAGATACAGAGCACATAGACGTAAACAATTATAACTGCAGTCTGATGCAAGTATTGCAGTGTTTATAACGGATGCTCGTTTGCAACTCCTGTCCCCCAGAGTGCTTTTATGAAAATGAGAGATTAACAGTGGTAAATTAAGACCAGCAAGATGCAATAAAGTGCCTGCTTAATTATAACTCGTCATGGTTACAGACACTTTTGTTGTTGAACTAACCAGGATGAGGTAGATCTCTTGGAACTGGTTTAGTCGCAGCAAATTTCCAGATCAGGTGGCAAGTTTCAGGACTTCTTTAATTACCTGAATCTTTAATCTGGTGATACGTTTGCAGAGAGGCGGCGGAGCAAGTTCATATTAGCTTTAAATGCAAGCTTTACATAATGAAAACCAATATATTCAACAGTTCTCTATCTTGCTCTGTCTGAAACGTGCCTGGAGTATTAAGTCGCCCCTTCCTCCTCCCTCCCCTCCTCCAGGAGTGTGTTGTGCCAGCCTGAAGGAACCCAAGGCCCTGATGAAGATGGGTCTGAGCATGCTCCTCATTGGTCACGTGAACTTCCTGCTGGGAGCGTTGGTGCACGGCGTGGTGCTCCGACACATCAACCTCCACAAGCAGGCCCGGGCCATGGAGTACGCCATCTCCAACGTGGTCGCTCTCACCTCCGGCCTTGTGGTGAGTGCGTGCGTAAGACGCATACTCTGATCCTGCATGCAGCAGTTCTGCAATTTTTAAAAAAGTGAATTTGATGGCATCTGTGGGAATATAAGGGAATTTTACAACCTGTTCTTCATATTGTTGCTGTAAGATTTAGAAAAAGAAACGATATAGGAAAATCATTTTCATGTTAGTGCTCTTTTCTCAGACTTTCTAATGTCATGTCAGGTGATTTTCCCAGCAGAGCTGCGGTTGCACTCTGAAAACCACCAGTTACACATCCACTCCTTCAGAAAAAGGGTCCTGAAATTGATCTTTAAAAAGTAGTGTAAAAAGCTTTCTGAGTGGAAAAAAAATCAGTGTACCAACGAAAGGTTTCTTGGGCTTGAGTAATGAATCCTTTTTTTTTTTTTTTTTGGTGCTGTAAAAAACAATTTGTGGGACTAACTGAAAATGCATCTTTAAAATCTCTTCTCACAGCAACTTTTAAAATCAAGGGAAAGTGTTAAATACCTCAACTACTGCAAATATTTAATACATACACAGAGTTTACCTTTTAGAAATGCAGACAGTAATCATTTGAATCAATCACTGGTTTATGACATAAAACTGGTAATTCCAGTCACTAATATCAATTACATGTCGAGTTAAAGGGCTATTCTGTGATGATTTGTTTTCCTTCCCTCCTTGCACAAACAACTTAAAAACACATGCAAAAGTATTTTAACACTTTCACACCCTACACTGTTGGTGTAGTGTAGTCACTAGTAGTGATGACACGTATGTGGTGTTGACAGATATCATCTCTTGACTTTGGTTTGTGTTTCTCCATGTTCTCTGTCCACAGGCTGAATGAGGAATATAGGATGTAAAACGATTTCTTGGTTGTCATCAGTGTTCCCTGTACGATCACAGACATATGGTTTCAGATATGAATATTCTGTGATGTATCTCTCTTGTCTCTGCAGGGAATCATCGTTGGCATTCTGGCTATTGTCTTGTCTAAAAACAAGAAGAGCAGATGCCTGGTCAGTATCACTTTTATTTTTCCTATGAACTGTTTTTTCCATGAAGTGATAAAAACTCCTGTGACAGTGCTTCAGTCCTCTCCCCTGATGTGCTCTCTCTCAGAAGTTAAAAGCGCTCTCTGCTTATTTTGATCCGTCTTCGTTCACCGCACACATTTCTGCTTTCTCTTTGATATTTCCCAGCTTTCTACCACTTTATTCTCATCTCCTGTCACCGGCTTTCTCGTCAGGAGGACATAAAAAATCCCTTTTGAGTTCCTGCATGCTGCCTCAGGTGACCGAACGCGGCCCTGCTGGGTTGGAATATTTTCCTCTCTCCCTCCAGCCTCGCAGCTCGGCTTCGCCTCTGTTTACTCAGTCAGCTGTCGGGCTGCTCAGACGGGACTGATGAGGCAGCGGGCTGAACAGAATGAGTAAGCTCAGGAGAGCCCGGTGTGATAAACCACTCCCCGCGTCCTTTGTTAAAGAGAGCTCCAGCGAACTGGGCAAGGCAGCGCTGACTAGCAGCAGTTTGACTCCTTATCCGTTTTGTTTACTCATTCAATGATACAGGCATCACACTGTATGAATAACAAGTAATCTCAACACTCCCTTTTATTAATGTTAACGCACACCTTTATTACTTCTGCTGGCTACTGCAGCTCTTATCTCCCAGACAAATTGCTACAGTTTTCTATTATTCTTATCGAGGCTTGCCTTAACTCACTCATCTTCACAAAGGGATTTTAAATGGCTAGACACTTTCTGTGCCTCTGTCTCACCTTCTGTACATTTATTCAAGGGTGGGTTCACTTTTTTTAGCTGCCCAGAATATGTTTGATTATTGCACATAGCTGATAACTTTAGTCTTGGATGCTTCATACTGGGAGCTTAGATAAGGCAGGGCTTATCCTTTATGTTTTTAATGATCAACAAATTCCATTAAACCAACAAGGAGTTGGTATCGAGCAGTTTTCTTCATAGTTTCGACACTGTTCTTTTTCAGCAAACATCTGTCATCCAAGAGTAAAAAGTGTGTGTTGGGTTTTTAAGTGACAGATTCTGTGTTCCGCTCTTTATTTACTGCAGCAGGATGGTTTATGTTTGACCGACTCAAACTACAGTGGCCATAATCTTCATAATGAAGGAGCATGAACTCGAGTGGCTCATTTAATTGGTTTTGGATGACAGTGGAGCTCTGTGGCACAGAAGCTTAGCAGCCTCCGATTCTAGGGCTACAACTAAACACTATTTTCATTATCATCTGAACTGTAGATTATTGGTCCAATAAATTGATCAATTGTTTTTGTTTCTGAATATTAAAACATTTGAAAAAATGTCTGTTACAGTTCCTGACAGCCAAGGGGACGTCTTCAGATGTCTTGTTTCGTCGCACCAAAAAGTTCAGAAAGCGAAGATATTCATTTTACTGTTGTGTGTGACAAAGAGATGCAACAATTCTTGCAAAAAGAACATTTTTACCTGTTTCTGATTGGAAAAATTACATTTGAAATTATATTTCATTTCGATTTGGGAGCTCCCAAGAGACAGATATAAAAGAAATACTGTCCAAAATTGATGCGATAGTGTCCTGACTTTTACTCTTATGAGATTGTGGGTCTTATGGCAGAAGATCTTCATCAACGTATTTTTCAAAAATATATTTTCATGTTTACCGGACTTGTTTTTCTGTTCTATTTTTTCATATGCTTAAATATCTCATGTAGTAAATGCTGCCTTAAATCTGCTCTTTTTCTATTAATATCGTCGATTCTTGGCTGTCCTTTCATCTGTTTACTGACGCAGGTGTCCCAGTTTCCTAACAGGGAGCATTAAAGCTCAATTACATCAGTCATCAAGTATTTGTTTCCTGATGTTTTCTTGTCTTTCTTTACCGTCCCCAGACGTGGGCACTCTTTTCAGTGGGTCTGGCCGCAGCCATCATGGCAGGAGCTTCAGCCGTCGGACTCTTCGTGTCTGTGGTGAGGGCCATCATTCACGGCGGGCGGAGCCTCCTGACTCACTGCCGCTTCCCCGATGCCATTGGCTACTCCAGCATCACCAACGAATGTCCTTTTGACCCCACCCGCATCTATGTGAGTTTATTTGTGTACAACAGGCGCTGAGATCAAGGCATGAGCTGTGGGCAGCTGGCTCTTTGATGAGCTGACCATTGTCTCCGCGGCATGACCACAACACGTCATGGCGGCCGCGCCCCTTTTTATGTGTGCGTACATTGGGTGTGAGGACGGGTCCTGTGTGTCGACCCGTCAGTCACACTCTGCAGCCGTTGGGCTGGTGGCAGAAATGCTGACCTGACCCTGTCGGACTTCTTCAGGCTCTGTCCTGTTCCAGTGTGTTACAGATGGACTGTCAGACCTGGTCAGCCTCACAACTAAAGCCACGCATCAGCACCACTGTGGCATTTTAGCACGGCTAGTAGTCTGCAATTTGTCAGATAAGTGACCTTTGTCTTAAGCTAGATTTATAGATGATGCCAGGGGTTAATGGCAGAACCGCTGTAGATAAAATTATAGCTCGGTGTCGGATTTTACCCATTAATAGCACAAACACAGCATCAGATAGATTTTCAACCCTGACAGCAAATGTGTTTACAGTCTTTGAGTCACTTTATGAAACGTAGTGATGTTGGGAAGGTTTGACACGTCTTATTATTGAACAGGAAACTGCTTTCATGCAGTCACAGTGTTTACAGTACAGTCTGTCAGTCACTGTGATACAAAGCACGGATCCCCATAGCTGGCATTAACGAGCAGCATAAAAACATGCTGCTGTAACAGTTGCAATGATGTCATCACGCATACAACATACATTACATACGTACATTAGAATGCAAGTTGTAGTTGTGCAATGGATGAGAATGAGGTTAAGAAGTCTAACAGCTCCAGGAATGAAGCTTCCTTGTACGGCAGCAAATACTTCTGTATCTATTGCCAGATGGCAGCAGGGTGAACAGGCTGTGGCTGGGGTGGGTTCTGTAATGTGTAGCCAATAAATAGAATCTAGAATCTGGTGTTTCACTGTCATCTTTTCAATGACGTAACCTAAAAGCTGTGCGTTTAGGGATTACAGCGTAATATGGAAGCTACACATGAGGCACAAGCAGCCCATGCTAACTAGCTACAGTTTTTGCTATCCTTGCTACTATATGCAGACTAATAATATTCCAGAGGAGGTGCACATTATTTCAGTTCAGCTCAGCTAAAGCTAAAATTCACTCAACCAACCAAATAGTCCTCAAGCTAATTTAGCAAAGCACTCAACAAATAGTGCAATGTGTAGCCACGTGCTTTGTCATGCTAGCTTAAACCCATGTGTAGGTAAATATCAAATTAGCCGCCCTAATACTTAAGTATTTTGCCAATTTCAAAGAACAGCTCTCATTGTAGCTCTCAACAATTGTATTTTTTTGTAGTATTAACGGTTGATGGTCAATATTAAGTCTTACGTTTTAATAAACTAGATTTATCCTTTTATCAGGAGAGCGATATCTCAGTACCAGTACAGAGGGTTAGGGTTAGTCTTCTGAGACAGCAGACCATGCTGTTCACTCAAGAGTTGCTTATTACGCACATTACATCACCTGAAATAATGTTTTGGACAATATATCGAAGTTGCTTAGGGGCAGTAATAGTTATGCAAGGTTTTTTTTTCCCCCCTGCATATTTCATCATGAATTCCAAAGGAAGCTCCTAAACTTAAAAACATAAATGTTCAATTTCTTTTCTTTCTTTGTAGTCTGCTCAACTAAAAGCATCTCTCTGTCTTTGAATTCCCCTGTACACTTTTACTTTGATACATTCTGCGCCGCATGTTTTATTTACAATGCTGACTCTCCTGTGAAAACTGAAATTCCCAGACCCAACAGGGCGAGAAAAACAAGGTTCTATTTCACATCATTACCCACGCTGTAGGCCTGATTATGTGAAGCTGCTCTTGCCTCAGATTGTGTTGTTAATGGTCCAGCTGGTGGTTGTCACTAACCCAACTCTTTCTTCCCTCTGTAGAGCACCACTCTGATCCTCTGGGTGCCTCTGATCGTGACTTGTGTCATCCAGATGGTGTTTTCTGCCCGATGCTTTGCTGCCTGCGTTTCATTCCTAGGTCTGCCTTGCTGCCCCAAAAGGAAGAGAAAAGGAGACTTTGGCAGAGCGGTGAGATTAGATTGTGCTACATGGTGCCTAAGACTGTTTTCAGTCTAGCAATGTTTAAAAAATGGATTAAAACACTGACATTAAACAATTCTCTATGTTTGTGTAGGTCAATGTGGTGAGGCCGATTGTGGAAGCTGCTCCCTCTCGCTATACTGACTCGCCCTCTCGCTATACTGACTCGCCCTCTCGCTATACTGACTCGCCCTCTCGCTATACTGACTCGCCCTCTCGCTATACTGCACCTCTTAGAAGCAACAATGAACCTCCAGCCCGCTATACTGCACCTCCAAGAAGCAACAATGAACCTCCAAGAAGCCACCATGGACCTCCAAGGCGGAACACCGAACCTCCAAGACAGCCGCGCCAACCTCCTCCCGCTTCACAGCATCTTCCTCCTCCGTATCGGAGTCTTCCTCCTTCGGAGAGGCAGCCTCTTCGCCCGCCGCACAGAGAAAGGTCAGACAGAGGAAGGCATGAAACGAGGGCTGGCAGCCAGCAAAGGGCACCGGAGCAACACGGGCTGCTGGAGAGGGGAGGGCCGGAAAGGTCCAGCTTCTGGATTTAGACATATTTGACACGTCAGGGTCCTGAAGCTCCTGAATGCTGTGAGGGTGTGTGTTGTTGCAACGATACTTGGATTCAAATATCAGTTCTTAAAAACTGTGAACTCTGTGCGGAAGAGTTTGGTTTTTTGGGGGTTTTTTTTTAAGCAGTGCAGAAGCCCTAAAAAAACTGTCAGTATACAGTATCCTGGTTATGTGAGTGTGTCTGTTGTTTTATTTTTGTACCTGCATGTCAAAGTATTCATATCAGGTTAAACAGATGAGACAAATCCTCCTAAACGAGGCCAACCCTTTGATGTACACACATTTAGTTCATTCACAGTCAAAGGAATAGTTTGACATTTTTGGAAATACACTTTTCTGCCAAGACTTAGATGATACCACTGTCGCTGACAAGTTGTTGGTTTAATGGGGATAATTAATGGGGGCAGACTCTTTCTTTTCCGGGAGCAGTGAGAGTCTTGTTGTGTTAGCTTAGCATGAAACTGCAATCTGGACAGCGCAAGGCTTGCTGTTTCTACCAAAGTACAACTGAAAAAAAGCCTGCCATCAGCTCTTAAAACGTACTAATTAACAATGTTCCTCCATTTTGATTGAGTCTTTACACATAAAATGGAGGCATGGATATATAGGTAGGTATTTTTTATTTCCTAGCTTTCCATCTTTATGCTAGGGTAAGCTAACCATCTCCTGGCTTTAGCTTGAAAATAAGCTCACAAACATGAGAGCAGTGTTGACCTTCTCATCTAACTCTCAGTAAGACAAGTGAAAAGTGAATTTCCTTATTGTCAAAATATTATTTTAACATTAGAGTCTACATTTATAATGGAGGCTGGCAACATTGAGCTGGTTAAAGTGTCTGTCAAGGGAAGCAATGCTCAGAGTCTGAGTGTGTGTGGTACTGCCTTCTTCCTGTTTTTATGAAGAGGATTAAACTCCTGTTGTGTGCTGCATGTTTTGCAATCAAGTGTGTGTACATTTGTCCTGCACTTAGGTCCAGAGAAACCAGTACTGCAAGTTTATTGTATTTATTGCTTAACTGAATAAAGTTTTTACTCACAATTACACAGCGAGTTTGTTTGGCTTGCGTCTGAACTCTTAACACTGAAAACATTCAATGTGGTAATGTCAGCTGTTAGTGACCTGACAGGTATGACTGGTTACACTCAGGCACCCATGTAGACACCCTGGCAGATCAACACAAATGCATTCCCCTACTTTGTGTCAGTTGTGTGGTAATAAGAACCTACAATGTATCTTGAAAGTTTGCAAAACCTTAATGTGTGTCAGTACTGTTCAGTCGTCAGACCAGATCTTTGCCTGGTCCGCAGTGAAATGCTCTCCTTCGTGCTTTCCTAAATGCCAAGAAATGAAGAAACAGTCCACACGGGCAGCTTTGAAACACATAGGTATATTTCGCTTTCAGGTCCAACGGAACAAACATGACATCCTCGCGTGAGGTTTTCATGCAACAGAAAAATCAGGAAGGAAAGAAGAAAGGGAGGGTTGGGGAGGGAGGAAGAAAAGAAAGAAAGAATAAGGGCGTGTATTAATCCAACACAAGGTACCAGTTCATCGGAGGCAGTGAGAATAGAAAAGGGTTAAACTGTAGTAGATCAGGGAGTTAGCAACTGTTGTTCCTTATCCTACCAGCAGAAGGCAGTGACACTATTAGGATCCCCTAAGCAGAGTTGCGGCTGGTTAGGAAGCTCCTGTGCAAATGTTTGGTACAAGTTAACCTCTGGTCGGTCCTGATGTCATGTAGATGCAGCTGCACCAGCACAGCTCTCAGACTCATTGCTAGTTCACTTTGCCACCATTGTACACAATAATTCAAAGTTTGGTGATGCACACATTGGGCTGATTTTGCCTGTTCTTAAAAATCTGGTCGTGAAGTCTGGCATGACGGGATTCTTATTAGACTAGTTAAAGAAAGAGATTTTAAGACCTTCCACAGCAGACAGTGGAATCACTGTTTCATTGCTGTTCACCTTCTGCAGTGTTTGAAGTGAAGCCTGTCTCAACCTGCTTAATGGCGCTGATCACCCATCTGAAATAATTGCCTTAAAACTTTGGATTTCAGTGGAGCATTGCAATGTGCCACTCCAAGAGTTTTTCTTCAAAAGGAATCCTTGTCCATTTATACTGAGCAGGGGTTAATGCGGACACAGATATGGCAAAATTTAGGGATCCTGCGTTCAAACAATTAACTCAAGGAAACATTGAGGAGTATTGGCGACAAAATCTACCTAAAATACCAAAAGTTGAAGTTTAACCCATGCCAGAGTGTACACAAAAGGGGCTTTATGTAACACTTTGTTGCGGTTACTTTAATCCCTTCTTTATTGGCCACGTGTGAGCGGATTGTACCGTGAAGTGAAAAATGAGACCCTCCCCGTCTCCCTGTTGCCTGCGTGAGCCTGTGGACGACTTGTTAAAGTCGTTCAATGCTGCTGGACTGTGGAATTCTTTGGGAAGGACTCGGGTCGGACATCCTGCGACAGTCCAGAGGCTGCGTCTTTGTGCACGTTCTCTGCTGCCGTCTCACTGCTCCGCCAACAAAGAGCAACAGCAGCTAACGTTAGTTTAGAAATGGAGGACGACCGGCTTTCAGCACAACACAGAAGTTCCACCAGTCACTTTAATGTATCAGTGGATCATTATAATACATGCACTGACATGCTTTAAAGATTTAATTCTTAAGCTTTTTTTTTTTAAACTTAATATAAAAAGTAACTAGTAACTACAGTTGACAGATACCTTTAAGTCAGTAAAAAGAATATTTCCAACTAAAATGTAGTTGTTTACAAGTATAAAGTAGCATAAAATGAAAATACTCCTGTGAAGTACCTCAATATTGTCCAGTAAATGAATAAAAGTACTTAGTTTACATTCCACTGATTCTTAATATTAAAAACACTCAAACATCACACTTATGCAATATTAACCTGTAAAAGTAAAACCAGAAAATGTAACAATTATTTAAATATATATAAAAGAAAACAATTATCAGCTAATGCTTTTGGATGGTCTTCAGCTAACAGGCTTTACTCTCTTGGAAGCTATTGTTTCCCAGTTAGCCCAACACTCAACACGCCTGACAGAATGTGCGTAGTGATTAACCTCCAGAACAGAAGATGGCAACAGTGATCTTACAATGGGCGTGCTTGCATTGTGAATACATGAGAGTCGTGCTGGTGCCGCTGCCACAGTGGCTCTGTTTGCATGTGCACAGTATTTCAGAGGGACGCTTTTATTTTGAAGCATGTTTTATTCAGTGGAGGCCAGGTTTCAGAAACTCAAATAACACACTTTCACTCTCTTGGTGCTCCAGATATTAATTAAATGTGTTTCGATATGGACTCCCAAATCTGAATGAATGATTTCTGTCAGTGCTTATGTAAACACAGCCACTGATGACTACATATATCTGGGAACCCTGAACAACTCCTAATCAGAGCAAGAACGTCTACCTGCTCCTGTCTCCTGAAACGAGTCCCTTCATCTACCTGCTCCGTGAGCAGACTAATCCAGGAGGTTAGAAAAGCATTCAGCTAGAGAGTGATGAACGAGCCCTTAGTGAGTTCTCTGTCAGTCAGAGGAAAAAAGAGAGAGAGAGAGAGAGAGAGGAGGGGAGGGAGGGTTTAGTCCCAAAGCAAGACAAATATTTAATCATTTCTGCCCGGTACAGTGCTGAGGAGGCTGCAGAGCTACAAAAAGAGACCGCTGTGCGATGACTGTTATCGTGGAGTCTGTCGTCGTCTGGTTCGCAGGATCATGCAGTATAGTGACAGGTTTACGACTATCTTAAAGTTTACTGCTCGTTGTTAAAGATCTTTGAAATACTTACAAATTAAGAAACAACACAACATGATAATACTGTAAAAGTTAGCCCCAAGCACACGGTGCATATCCACGTGCACACACACGCATTCAGACCAAATGCACAGCCGTACCTTTATATAAACACATGGCGGCTCAAACGATAATGTGCTACAGGTGTCGTTGATCAAAAAATGCATCACGGGATCTTCTTATGTCACAATCTTCCACTTCTTTAAAACGATATCCACGAATCCCAAAGAGATCGGTCGTAACTCACATGCTCCCCCTCTCTCTTGTCACTGTAAACTGGAGTATGGTCATATTTAACAACATGTCAACATAAAAGTACAACAGTAATAAGAATACAAATGAATAAATAAAACAACATGAAGGAGGAAAACAATATGTACAAATGAGCAAAAAACAAAAAAAGAACCCAACACATTTATAGTTTAAAAATCAACAAAATGCAAGAAGATACTGATAAAAACCAAATGGGATCTCAGGCCTTCTTTTTCTCAGCGAAAGATCATATAGCAGTAAAATCCCAATAACGCCCCGCCCCCACCCACCTCCACCCCGACCACGCGTTCAGATCAGACCAGGAAGCTACGCTACATAATACTGCCTTTCAATGCCAGAAAGTGTGCACCATATATGGAGACAAATGTACTTCATCTCATGATATACATAGACGTACAGTATATACATGATATACATGTGAGTTGGAGGACAAAACCGAGCCATCCCCACCCTGCAGAAAACATCCGCGCCTCGTCACCGGCTCCTCCCGAAACTCCAGAGAGAGAGTTACTCGGGAGCATTAGCGGACGCCGCCGTCGACTGATCGTTAAATGTATGCATGTCCCTCCATTTTCCCCCAAATACAAAAATGAATGTAAAATGATAGAGATGACTTTCCTTAGCCTCCTTAAAATCCCTTCTCCATCCTCGCACACAACGACAATAATAAAAAAGAAAAGGAAGATGATATGAGAGACGAGAACCATCATGCATTGATTTGAGTGACTGTTTCAATAGCAACAGAGGGGGTGAGGAGGGAAGGGTCGCGGCGGGGCGGGAGGTTCAGAACTGGGAGGCCGAGCTGGGGTCGCACTGGAGTAGCCGGACGATAGAGGGGTCGCTTTTGGCACCTTTGATGAACTCCTCCAGGGACAGTTTGCCTGCAGGGTAGACGGAGAGAGAGAAGAAGAGAGAAAAGACATTATTTTGGAGGCATTTGACCCTCGTTACATGCAGGCTACAAGAATGACTGTTTGAATTCATTCGGAATGGAAACTATCACGAGCGTGTTTCCATAGTCTTGTTCTGTGTCCGTGTGGACCTTACTGTATTTAGGAAAAACTTGTACAGTATTCAATGGCAAGAGACAGACAGATAGATGTATGATTTTGAATTGTGCCATGAGCTACACATCTGATGTGTCAGTGGAAAAGATAATTTTGCAAGTCAAGAAAGTCGAATGCTGATGAGGGTTCTCAGTCATCCATCCGTAAAATACCAGTCAGTCTTTGTGTCAGACTGCTCTGTGGACCACGTCGCCTCGCTCAGCATACGTCACTAACACCGACATGGCTGTCACCTCAGCACAGAAATAGCATTTTACAAAGCAACACTCACAACAAGTCTGACCATAGTGACAGCTGCAGTTACATGAAAGCAGCGTCAGTCAGTCCTGTGAGCTATCGACCACAAGGTTTCAGTTGTTGGTTTTGGTGACCGTTCAACCAGACAACATCACTTACATGCCTGTTGGGTACGTAAGTCTCTTTGATTACATATTTTCAAAGTCTCACACTTGATTCGTTTTTTAATGTATGACAGCAAAAAAAAATTTTCCCCTCACCCCTCACAACTATATATATTTTTTCTGCCACCAGTTAGGTCCCATGGTGGTTCCACTGGAAGGGGCGTGATGCTCGGCAGCTAATATGTCAGAGGGTCGGACGAAATAACCCTTCATCTGTTAAGCAATGTACGAACCACTAGCATTTTGCATGCACTCTATATACTGTCTTAAACAGCTAATATGCTACTAATGTTAGCAAGCAAAATATGCCATTGAACCTTATACTTAGAGAAAATGTTCTTATAGAGCGATATTACTTTCATTGATCGTTTAGTCTGTTTGTTTCTGCTGACTTCCTGTTGCACAGGAACAAACGGGCCATGGTTCGACAGAGCTGTGGGGAATCAGGGCATCAGAAATATGTCTTTGTGTGAGTCAGTGCAAAGATGACGTGCACAAATACGCACTATTTCCACATGTGTTAATGCAGAATATGTGAGTCAATATGGAGGATTCGCCACCTGTTCACAACGTTGAGCTGATCTTTAAAACAATGTTAAGAATAATTTAACTTATGTTCTTCGATGGGTAACTGGTAAAATCATGTAATTATTATATAATTATATTGTCAATGAGTAGATGGTAATAAGCGTTTGATTCGACATGACCATCGCTGAACCATGCAAGGTTTACTGGAAGGTACAGTGTAGCTCAGTAATGGAATTGCATATAGGGGACAACAAATATGTTTCTGCTAAAAAACATTGAATGCTTTACAACTATTAGTTTGGTGGCATTATGCATTATGCATTATGCATTATGCATTATGCATGAGGGTCCAGCAGCCGAGGATCACTTCCCTTTCCCTCAGCGAAGACGAGTGCTACTGTTTATCATACATGCATTTTCATTGGTCAGGGCCTGGTGCACCTGGATCTTTAAGGGAACGGGAGACGACACCTGGATTGTTTAGATTTATGCACTTTGAACCCAGATTAACTTCCATTTAACTAGCAAAATGGACTTGGACACAAGCTAAACACACTAGCATAATGCGCTACTGTATAAATATGGCCCATCGAGTCCACCACAGGTGTTGTATATGACGCCTCTTATTTTTACAGTTCAATGTTGAAACTGGACAATTTGTCAGTCTAGAAGAAAAAAAGCGCACTTGTTCTTTGTCTTGGTGATAAAGAAAATGAGTTCCGTTTCCTTTTCTTTTTTTTTTGTCCTTTTGCCTGGGAACTAAACAATATTTTTTTCAGTGAGATAAAAAGAGACACGAATTGTGTAAATATAGATGATGCAGATGGATTGGGTTGGCTGTTCACATTTGACACATTTAAATGATATTTCCTCTGCTAGTCAGTGCACAATTTATTAGATTTTCTTCCACAAAGCTCAGAAGTATACATAACGTTCTAACTTCAGACTTTATTCTACATGCCTTGATACTTTTTCTGTTTGATAACGTCCTGTAATCTCATGAGGGATGGGCCAAATGTTTAGCATGGCACGGACATCAAATCTACTAAAAACTCAAATATGCAGTCATAAAGTCTGAAAGTTTCCTCTCTGCCAGTAAAATGGGCACATTTCAAAGATTATCTGCAACAGAGCGTCACACACTCATCCCTCAGTCCTCACTCGCTCTCCCTCTCTGCAGCATATTCATCCCCTCCATGATGCCATTTCCTCCCCTCACCATCATTATTGAGGTCCATTTGTCTGAAGATCTTATCCGTCCTCTTCTCCGGCGTGGATTCATCCTCTGGCATCTTCATCACAGATGACACCATCTTGTAGATGGCCTAATAGATAGGGCGAGAGAGAGAGCGAAAGAGAGATAGAGAGAGAGAGAGAAGGAGAGAGACTGGGTTAGGCTGGTTGGAGGCGGGAGAACAGAAAGTGTACTCGAGCCAGCAGGGAGCCATTATGGAGCCTCAGCAGGAGAGAAGTAAAACACAACTGATCTGAAAAATAAAGTCGTTGTGGCTTTCAGGATGCTGATAAACACGCTTTCTGAAGACTCCCTGACATTTGTTACTCCAGATACTAAGAGCTGCTCGCTGGGCAGCTTTGCCACAAATACCCACGCAGGGTACGTACGGCTGTAGCACCACCGTCACACCACAGCGACACAGGCTGCATGTGCCTGCAGGGTATCGGGGGGCTTAGGAACAGAGCTTACTGCATCGATCTGATACATCTTTATCTGTTGACTGATATGAGCGGCTCCCGTCCCCTGATGGCATTAAATTAACCTCCGCAAGCGAGCGCAGAGAAGCTCCGAGTATCAGCCGGCCTCAGACACGGATCTACAATCAGCTTATGTGCCCATTAAATCTTCTCCATTGGGAGCATAGGGTGTAAAACTGACTGTAGATCAGTGTCGCAGCAGCACCCTCATATGGGGGGTAGCTCACACAAAATAAGCCCTCTGTGCTTTTCAGTAAGACATACCAGCACTAAAATTTTATCTCGGGGACTATAAAATGAGAGTCCATATTTCTCCAAAAATGGCCTAGATAGCTGGGTGGATGCTGGAAAAATAAACTATAGGATAAGAGGACACTGAGGCTGCTTTTCACATTTTTATTTTTGTTGTTGTTGTTTGAGTATATATCTCAGGCCGGAACAGATAAGCTACAAACAAATGTATTTATTATGATTTATCACCTATTATTTAAAGGGGCAAAATGAAAGAATTTCAGTTCAAAATATTCAAAAATGAAATGAAATTGTCAACAGAATCGTTGAAATAGCAGTTTGGATGTTACGACAAAGACTGCTAATTGCTGTGTTGCAGAGGTATCTACTGAAGTTAGCATGCTAACCAGCTAGCCTGAATATCTCTTTCTCCCCGCGGTCCAAAGCTCCAGTAATTGCCATGTAAACACCAACAGTACTCTGGCTAGCTTCATGGCTAACAAAGCTAACAAGTTAACAATAGCTACAGTCATGGATGTATCAACATAATACAGTTTGCAGCAGTTATCAGTGACTCTGGGGATTTGAGTATGAATTTAATAGGTGGCCATTTCTTACATATCGCAGCTTTAATATATTTATTTAAAGTAATATTTTGGGGGAAACTATGGAGAAAATAAAACATAAATCCATCAAAGAATATGTTAGATTATAAAGCTGTTAATTTTCAGTGAGCTTCCCAATAAACTACAGAAGTTACCTGGTTCTGATTATCTCTTCCAATACACCCCGACATGGTCTCAGTACAGTTAACATACTATACCCAAGTTTAAATAATAGGCCTCCAAAGGCCGATCAATAGGTTCAGACATGATGTTCAAAACTAAAATCTGTGGACAACACAGCCAACCAGTCATCAGCCAACAAGCTAACTGATCTTTGCCAGGTATGTTGGCTTGTTAGTTCACCTTCTGTGAGGTCAGCTTGATAGCACAAAGACGGTAGTATCGATCTCCGGAGATAACTCTCAGAAATAGTGAAAACGTTTCCCAAAATTCTAGACAATTTACTGGGTACACTCCCCAGTTTTAAAAAAGGTGAATCTTATTTTTTAAATATTCAATCTTAGTTTCTCTCATATCAGCACTTTTTTTTTAAATAAATAGTCTTGGAGGCCTGGAAGCCTGTCTTACACCTGTTTTGGGGATATATTCAGTTTTTGTGTTCCCAATTTTTACACACCAATGAACGATTTCAAACATAATCCTGATTTGCGTCCTACATTTAAGATCCAATTTTCAGTCAATTGCAGGAACAGGCCGTTAAGACATATTAAATCAAAAGCCGCCTGTTGTCCAACAGTGCGGGGTAAACCAGACCCGACTCTTCTATCATGACCATCTCACTATTTCAGTGACACAATGGGCCCCTCCTCTCCCATCCAACGGTGCGTAACCTCAGTGAGCTTGCGGATAATCTCAGTATTCTGCACACTCAGGGATAAACTCTGTTAAATTTAACTCGCTAATCCATGAGAACCCACACACACACGCACGCAGCCCATACAGCGAGATCCTCATATCTCGGCATATGAGCCTGCCTATTTCTTCTCTTCAAGTATGAGTGACAAGATGACATACAGCACTAAAGTTGCACTGCACTTAACAGTCTTCATGCAAACTGTTGCCTATGCCAGTATAGCAGCCAGCACATTAAGTGTGCCTGTGGGTCTGTGCATATCGGCGCTTACGCCTCCTGCACATATTTATAGGGATGTATTAACTTGCATAATTGAAGTGAGCATTTACGCTAAGTGCTCTCTGCGTCTATTCCCGTCATCACAACTCTTTATGACTGTTTGCTCCAAATATTAGGTATATTAGAGGGATTCTGGGAAATTAGGAAGGTGCACTGACAATGCTGCAGCCAATTTTTTTTAAGCATATTACGTTATCAACTGCACCATATGTTTTTACTAAAAGCAGTTAAGTATGGTGACTAAGAGATTTAATGGCATTATTTTGGGGTCTTGTTCATGTGTGTCGTGTACAAATCCTCATGTGACTAATATTTGGGATCATGCTCTTTGTAATGTGTGCCTTATATATTGATCCATTCTGTATTTGAAGGGGTGCTCCAGATTTGACACGTAACGGTCAGTACAACTCATCACGTTAAAACATATGTAATTCCGTCAGTGGTCTGCTAAAGTCTGAGACAATAATCACAATGATGTCATTAAGGTTACGTTTTTTGTTTTTTTTTGTTAGTTGATTTCCTGTTAATTTTGTAGTTGTATCATCTTGTGTCTTATTGTCACTTTCTACTTCCTGCTCACCTGTGTTCCCAGTGTTCTGTTTCCCTCCTGTGTTCCTGTGCTCCTCCCCAACACACCTGTCTCACATCAGCCTTGTCAGCACCGCCCTGTTCCCCAGTGTCGCTCCACCTGCACCTCACCCCATCATTAGTTTAGCTTGTATTTAAGCCTGTGTTCTTCCCTCACTCTTTGTCAGATTGTCAGTTCTCGTTCTCATGTGTTCCCTGTGGTCCTCATTCGTTCCTTGTGTTGTTCTGGTCTGCCCTTGGTTTTTGTATTATTTGGTACATTTCTTTGCCTGGTCTTTTCGTCACCTGCCCTTTTGTGACTTGGATTTTGGATTTTGCTTTTTGGATTCTGGTTATCAGCATTAAAGCTTTTTGTTCCTTAACATGCCCGCGATCTGTGTGTGTCCTATGTTTGGGTCTTCCTGTGTAACTGTGAGAGTTGGATCAAGTCTGTTAAGTCTGTGTTACAAACTAGGAGTATGCAGGTTAAAAGAGATGGTTATTTACCAAGCGGGAAGAGTTTAACAAAAATATGTAATTGTTTGAATTATGGGAAATGTAGAGTCAGGTTTTGGAGTTTGACACATTAAAGCGGGCATGTCCCAGCCTCTGTCACTTCGATTTGGACCATTTTTAGCCTTGCATTCATTTTTAGTTCAGCATTCATGGTCCCAGGAGGATTTATTCTATTGACTTTGATGATTCCCTGACTTTTCCTCTTGTGCCAGCATGAGTTTGACAGTTTTAGTTTGTGTCTTGTCAACTGCTGGATGGATGGTCTTACAATCTGGCACACATGTCCTCCTCAGGACTAGGATGACATTGATTTTCATGATGTCAGTTTACCTAATTGTTCCGCTACTTCGGTTTATATCAAAATACATTTAAAACTAAAAGCATTTCCATTAGCCTCAGGTGGACTTTAGTAGTGGCTGTTGTGATGTTAGTGAATAGCTCACTGCACAGCTGTGTCTAATGATGGAATTAAAGGAAAAATACCCCAAATCCTTTTCACAGTCCTAATGCCTCTACTCATCCTCTGTCCCCAACTGAACTTCATTGCCCAGTGTCCTTTCCTCACCTGTACAATCTCCAGCATCTCCTCACGGCTGATGTACCCGTTTCCGTCCAGGTCGTACATGCTGAAGGCCCATTTTAGCTTCTGCTCCAGCTTGCCCCGTGACGTCACGCTCAAGGCAATGATGAACTCCCGGAAGTCTATCGTGCCATCGCCGTTGGTGTCGAAAGTTCGGAAAACGTGCTCAGCGAACTTGGAGGCGTCACCGTAGGGGAAGAAATTGGCGTAGATTTTCTTGAACTCCTCCACATTCAGGGTTCCACTGGGGCAGTCCTTCAAGAAACCCTGAGGAGAAGAAGACATGAGGCGAGGCCAGAGTGAAAATAAGACATGTGACACTCTAATTCAGTCTCCAGGACGATATAATACATCACTGTGAGACGCATGTTAGAGCAGCAGACTCAAGTGAAGCCTTTTCATAACCGGCTGGAACGATCACGAATCAAATCAAACTTCTGTCACAAAACTTCGATCAGTAAATGTTTCAGTCTTGTAATGCTTCACTCTAACAGATCGAAGAAGTACTTTTTTATAAGGAGCTTAGTCTTGGATAGATGAAAGCAGTTCTACCTTCTTTTCAAGGGGTCACATTTGATAAGGCAGCATTGTGCCTGAGAAGAAAAGGGAAGTTAAAGTCATGTCAGTCTCGGTCTTTGTTCAGCAGAAATAAAGCCATTTTTTTAACAAAGGCCTTTAAGATAGAGGTGGTGAGGTGAGAAAGTCATTGTCCCCGATTTGAAGGCTGGAATTACTTTTTGATCATCGTATCAAATATTCTCTTAAGTGAAGGAACATGGGACAGTCTTAATAAAAGTTGTTTTCATTTTCTGAGAGAGAGACAACACAACTTGGATTTATTGCCAATAAATACCCCAAAAAGACACGCTGGATAAATGCTCAGGCACATCAACATCCTATGAGATATACCAGTATATTTTACACCCGGAGCATCCCGGAGCTGTTAATCTGCCGAGAGCGAACACCATCACGACCGCTGTCAGTGTGAAGAGACCCGGGGTCAGTAAGGCTTAAGTTATGGGTCGGGGAGGTGATAGTGTAACATGTATGGCTCTTATTCAGGACGGCTCACACATCTGTTCCATAGGTTTAATCCATGCTTAAAGCCATATACTGTAGCCATTACACAAACACATCCATACGCACACGGTGGGATAACTGCGATTAGGTCAATGTGGCACCTCATCATGCAAAGACTTAACAGACTGGGAGCGGGCACTGCTCAGACCCTCTTGTGTGGAGACAAACATTGTCCTCGAACACAGGGTTATGCTAATTGTAAAGGTAACTGTACTATCACCTCACTTCATTACTGATAACATTTTCAGTGCTAAGGTTTTATCCGTGTCGACAGGTGTTGTTTGTCCGAGCTCAGTATTGACTGAAGTGTTAAATTATCTAAGACAGGTGTGAATTTGTAACATGGCACGCTGTTGACATTTAACCTTGGTCTAGTGATCACTGCAAACTGAAAGTGACATTTTTAAAGAACTTAACTTGAATATTAAAAGATGAGAATTAAAGGCAACAATTTAGTATTTTTCATACAAAAGCCTCAGCTACTAGCCTATTTTAGCTCATTGTTTTGGTTTTACTGACCACAACTTTCATGTGTTGGTTCTGTCTAGATGCTTTTCATTCACTTCCTTTCCTGCCACAGCTGTTTCCATCAAACAAGCTCTAATGGCAACAGACAAAGGCTATGTTATTTCATCCAACTGAACAGAAAATGTATGAAAATATAACTTTTTCAGTGTAATACAAAATGTGGTGCTTCCTGTGAAAGAGCTTGTCGGCGGAGAAGTGGATGACATTGTAAGAGGTGAAGTGATCTGTAACTGTAACATTGTGCAAATGAAAATAACATTTAAAAATGCAGGCTACTAGCTAGCAGTTAGTTAACATTAGACACTCAAACACATCACTCTTCTTTGCTCATGTGTGCTGAACTATTTACATTAGTTTACCCATTAGTCTACAATTGCTACATTAAGCTAGCACTGCCAATTGATCATTTGATCATTTACAAACACGTCAAGAGTTAGTGAATAGCTACAAACATTATGGAGCACTAAGCATCTAAAGAGTGTCAGGAGCTGCCCTAAGGATTCCCAGTTGGTAAAGAGGTCACATTATGCTTTTGGGGTTTTTGACTTTCCCTAACCCTAACCCCTGCACTGCCTGAAACGCCTGGTTTGGAGTCGAACCTTTACTTCTGTAACTTATGTGCACCATTATGTAACAGGTGTTATGTAAATATATATTTTTATATAATCATTATAAAATATATACACTCCAGTCAGTCAGCAGACATACAGTTGCTACTACTGCTGCGTTATTTTAGATCACACTACCTTGCTCGGCATGGCCTGCTCTACTGCCTCTGATTGGCTACAATCAGAGGCAGCTGACACAAAAACTGACACAAAAATCTAAGCTAACCAAATTTTTTAAACTAGCTTCTTTTAATAAACTCTTGGGTAGTTACATTTATAACATGTATTATATTATATAAGATGTTTTTATGATTGTATGTCAGTTTTTACACAGTATGCACTGTTGAATTGAATTGTGCCCATGTATAAATATGAAGTAGAATAAAATGGCAAAACTCAAGAAATGCACAAGCACTTCAAGTATAGCATCTCAAGTATAGTATCTGAGAAAATGTAACGAGTGCAGCAGTGCCATCACTATGACTTGGCATCATCCAGAATTGTCCAGACTGTGTGTACAGTGTGTGTCAGCGAACCTTGTACCACTCCTGCAGCTCGTGGTCGGAGAACTCAGTATTCTCCCGGAGGTCCTGCAGCATCTCCGGCCGCAGCTTGCTGTTCTGTTTCCCCATGGCAGCGGGACAGGACTCTTGGTTTCCTTCACTAAACAGTGACTGTAGCACTAGCCAGGCTGCTTTTCACACCTGCCAATCAGACATAAAGACACAGGAGGTCAGCAATAATCAGGCAGAAAGGAAAATGACCTTGTGTGACAAATGAGAAGTGAAATGCAGTCGGTCAGCAAGCGGCGGTAGTACGTCACTGGAGTCACTCAGCAACAGATCACAAATCTGAGGGATTAGACAGACTAGTGACAGCTAGAGTTGAAAGCAGAAGACGGTTAAAAAAGACACTGCTACTATCCAGCTGCAGCACAAGGACATTTTGTTTTGAGCAAATTAAATCACTAAGAGAACAACAGAAAGATGACATAAGGCAGTCCCCCCTACAAAATGCTGATAAATTGACAACGTGATTTTGTCCACTCACATAATGACTATTTTTAAATGAAATCAAAGCGAGCCTTGTCACAGTGTTGTGTCCCAATTCCCTTGACACGAGATGTTATGCAAGACTTTAAACTGCTGCATCACATTCGCAAAACATTAAATAATCCCGAACACACCCCTGTGACGTCAAGCGCTAGCCCACTGATCACATTTCTGGGTTTATCCAGCCAGCTGTGTGTTTGTGTGTCAAATCAACTGTGCTGGTGGTGGTGCGTGTGTGTGTGTGTGTGTGTGTTTGTGTGTGTGTGTGTGGCCGTGTCCCCTGATCTCCTAATGTTCTTCTCAGCCCGACCTGCCTGGCAAAACACGATTTCAGTGATGCAACTACATAATGAAACCGTCATCATGACACCAAATCCCTTCTTTTTTTAACCTTAAAATTCAATTATCAATGATGTCATGAAGGTAGTCCTAATGGGATTTTAATGGGATAATAAACTGTGATATGCCAACAGTTTAGTAGTTTGGTGTGTTTTGGGGGGTGAATTAATGAATAATACGTGGTATTTTAGGTGATCATTTCATAGTGAATGTAGATCTTGTGCTTTATCAATTAAAGGCGCACTACGTAGCTTTGGGGAACAATTTTTAATCAGAAGAGCTTCACTGGTGTATTTTTTATGCCTAAATAAACAAACTCTGATTTCATGACTGAATAAACTCAATAAAAGAACTGAACTTACAGGACAACACAATTTCATACTGTTTCACCTTGTTTACATGTGGCGGACCCTGCCACCTTCCTAGCTTCAAACAGTGTTCTGGGGACCTTATCTTCCTCTGAGAACAGCTTGTTTATTCAGTTATGGCAAAAAAAATGAGTATTGCTGATATGCATTATTACCTCATTCAGTTTGAATTTCGCCTGCAAAACTACAAAATGCTCCTTTAATACTTGTTACTAACACCTATATGAGACTGCAACAACTTTGTGTAAAAAAGAGCAACAAACTTGTGCTTGTTTAGTTTGCTTCCTTGCACTAGAAGGCTAATTATCTACCGTCGAGAGCAGTTGCTTTCTCTACGTGCGTGTGATTTGAATTACAGTATCGCTGGGGCTCGAACACCTCCGATGAGACTTGGCCGACCCCGCTGACCTCCAGTCCTTCCTCAGTCACGCTGGGTAATTACGCAGACAACTTTGTGTGTACGTGAGAAAGAGAGGCTGAGCGCAGGCCTGTTTTTGTTTATGTGAACTTGAGAAAGTCAAACAGCAGGCGTGTGCGTGGCACCCACGAGCTGGGCGGTGTGGGCGTTGCAGGTCTTTAACGCTGCCTGCCGAGAGCTTCACATAAACACAAACAAAACATGTCTGGTTGTGCATTTCCTAATAGAATCAGACTTAGATTAGTTCCTTCGTCCTAAATATTTGTACACTGACAGTCATTCCCAGGGTACTGAGGGGAGAAGTGCTCATCAATTATGATTTCCTCCTCTCTGTCTAGGGGCTGGTGAGGATAAGGAAACAAAATAATGGCTATTTGCCACATGGCATAAAAATGTAGCTTATATCCAGACAATTGAGACGAACCATATCACATTTGTATAACAAGAAATTCATGTTCACATTACAGGTATATGAGGTGGGGGCATGACATTACACTAACATTCACCTGATCCCCGAGTTCATAATCCAAACTGATGCACAGCTGCATGGCTAACTGAGCTAGCTAGCGGTTTGTGCTGTTACACTGCCCCTATTGAGTTTTAATTTGACAAGTGGCCAATTCTTACACATTGCACCTTAAAGTTAATTAATGCATAATGCATAATGAAGGGCTAGCCGACTAGCTAGCCATCAAGCTAGACATCAGCTACCGGGCTTCATTCGACCAACCTCAGCTCTACCTCTTTGCCCTTTTTTGGATTTTGTGGGTAACCATGTAAAGCAGAGCCAAGATGGCGCACATTGTGCTTCACAATGGCTCTTCGGAAATGGGTGACATCACGGAGACCACGTCTCTACAATCATGTGTCTTTTTTGAGATGGTGTGCATGTAAAACTGGACACATCTGCCTTACATTTTACTGTTAATGAGCCAAAATTGGCTCAGATGTTCACCCTTTCAATGCATGCTGAACGTGTCTTTGTTGTTTCTCTATCCAAACAGCACTAAGCCGCCCCACACAGCTCAATAAGCCTCCAGCCCAGCACACAATCTAAGGACAAAGGCGCAAATTAATTTCTCCTTCGGGGGTAATTGAGTGGCATCCGCAGAGCCGAAAGCTATACGCTAAATCAGTAGGTCACGTGTAGAGCCGTCATTTGTGTGTTTTAGTTTAGCAGACAGAGAATAGATTGAGTGCACTGCTGTGCCTCAGATGAGTGTTTGAAAAACACACACTTGTCACACAGGCATTGACGCACACGCTTTTCAGTACCTGCAGAAATTAATAATAGCCACCCACGCTGTCCAATTGTCATTTGGAGAACACGGTCGCGAAACAAACAGTCTGTACCTGTGTGTGTGTGTGTGTGTGTGTGTGTGTGTGTGTGGGTTGGTGGTGTACAGTATAAGATGAAAAACACACAGCAGAGGATGAGATTTAATTGGCGAGATAAAGATTCTCCAGCTAATGCTTCCTGATGACACACACAGACATACATAGCGAACCATCACCTTAATTGGCTTCCAGCGAAAGGAGGTAAAGCAAGTAAATAGAAGAGAAGAGTTTTTCATCCGCAAACAATGCAAAATGTACAGGACTAATTTGGGGCTGTTTTGACACGCTGCTTGTCTGTTGAGAGTTTTCTACCATGGTTGGGGCTGTGGTCACAACAAACAGAGGAAACATGGGAAATGTATGCCATACACTGAAATGAAAATGAATGTACTGTCAGTACAGCCGACGTGGTCATGGATCTGAATTTACTCTTGTTAATAACCTGAAAAACTTTATTCTACTGCAGCGTTAAGTATCAAGTCCTTCAGTTATGATTAATGTCATGTTTTTGTGAATGGTTCAACCTCTGATGTGAAAAACACAACGTTCACTTTTGCATTACGAATCAAAGCTTACATATGCCACCAACAATACTCGCCAACTCTCAACAATTGAACAGTTGTTTTGGACTCTAATCCTGCTTAACTGTCATTCCCTCTTCGGCTCCCATTTGACCCAAGTGAAACAGCAAGTGGTAATCCAGTGATTAAGCATTGTGCTCTCTAAAGCTGATGAAGCTGCTGTTAAATCTGAGGAAACGACCCTGATGGTGTATCAGGGTCTTTTTCTCAGATTTAACGGGGCTCCTCCATAGTCACAGAAGACAGTACGAGACCGTTTTCAAAGGCTGAGTAGTACTAAACGTGACGAGTAGTCTGACCTTTACGTGTAAAACAGGTTGAGTGCCTCTAAAAGAAAGCAGTTTTAAATGTCATATGACGTATGGGACGGAAGAAGAAATACATTTCCTACCGTGAGAGTCTGCCATATGTGAGGGGATTGTAACGTGATGCAAAGAATGAGATCTTCCCCGTCTCTCTTAGTCTACACAATCCTGTGGATGATTTGTTTCAGTTGTTTAATGCTACTGGACTATGGATTTCTTATGAAGGGCTCAGGCCGGATTATATTCTGCAACAGTCCAAAGGAAGTGACTTTATGCATTTTCACGAGTGTCTCTCTCTGCTCTATTAACAGAGAGCAATAGTCGCTAACATGTTTGCGGAAAAATGGATTCCGCTAACATGAATGACCGGCTTGGAGCACAACCCAGAGGTTCCACAGAGCACCTTTACAAGTTTTTCTTGTTTTCTCTCTCTTACATTTACAACAAAACCAGTGTGTTTATTTATGGTGTTTTCACTTGGACACTGCCACAGGGTTAGTAGCTTTTTTTAAGCAGAGAACAGGCCTATTTGGCCAAACAACCAGGGCTGATATGAACAACCACTGCTAATGCTAATGTAGTCTGTCACTACATAACAAAACCTTATATCTAGCTAGCTAACAGTAAACAGACAATGAAAAATATCTTCCGTAAAGTCCATGTGTAGGATTGTGTGATGTCTAGAGGTGAGGTTCTTTAGATTGCAACCAACTGAATACCCCTCACTCTCCATTACAGTGGCTGCTCAAAAGGCAAGAGAACGGACAGACAGCCCTCTACAGCTTCGACAAAGCTCTTGGAGTCCAAATCATAGAAAGTGAGTGTAAACTGACAGGCTGGCTGCCAGTGTTTCATATAACTACAACTCCACAACAAATCCTATTCTAACTGTTGACCTTTTCACTGCACTGGCCACTCTCACCCTCCCCTCCATCTAGTTTCTTTTCTTTTTTCCTTTCGTTGACCCAGCTGTGACCTGTAAAAGCTCACTGCAAGCCTCTCTGTTTGTCTGAGAATCATAGAACAGTAAAAATGTTTCTGTCCTCATCGGCCACAGTTGTTTTAATCCCTCTGTGGCACCCCAAACCCAAACCCCACTTCCAATCCCTTCGTACTATCCCTCCATCCAGGGGCATAAACCACTAATCCATCACTCCAGTCTAAGTGCCCAGTGCTTGTTAGTCGTTGTCGTCTAGCCCAGACGTAAGTATACACACACACACACGCACACACACACACACGCACGCACGCACGCACGCACGCACGCACGCACGCACGCACGCACGCACACACACACACACACACACACACACACACACACTCACACACACACACACAAACACAGACTGTGCCCCTTGAACATCTGCTCTAGAGTTGTTAAGCGGGTCACCAACCTCTGGGCTGATGATCCTTCACAGAGGGGAAGACTGAGGACAGAGGGAGACAAAGACATGCAAATGATGTAACACGATAGATCAAATCAGATAATGACAGGCAGCGAAGGTGAGAGAAGATCACATCCAAGGACAAGAGGTGATTTCCCACAAAGATAACAAGGTACAAAATCCATGTGTATCATCGCATTTGAGTGAAAAAGATATTGTAAGAAACCATTGTTCAGCAGGAAAAATCCCTGATGAATAAAATTCTCATTAAAGAAAAGTTAATAATAAAGTTATAAAGAATAAAGTTCTCATCCATTTTGATAGAGGAGTAATAAAAAGCATTCTGACTGGAAAACCGGCACAGCCCAGGACAGGAAGGCTCTGTAGGGGGTTATTCAAGCACCCAGAAAACATAATTTGTAGCCATCTACAGGACTTCAGTGTTATTGATAAAGTGAGATGTCTGCGCAGAGCCCAAAGGATACTAAAAGAGAACACCCACCCCGGCCACAGTCTGTTCACCCAGCTGCTGTCTGACAACAGATACAGAAGTATATGGTGCCATTCCACCGGTCTGCAGAGAAGCTTCTCTCCTCATGGTGTGTGACTCCTGAACTCATCCTCAACACTCAACACAAAAAGAGTTTTTGTTTTGTTTTTCTAGTGTAGCATAAAGGGACCCAGCATGCATTGGGTTGAACGACCCTGTGTTGTAAAATGACAACTAGATGAACCACTGACACCTCTGACACCTTTGAAATCCCTGGCAATCTTCATTGAACACTTAGCACAAAGAGATCACATTTTGAAATCCCGCAAAATACATATGGTTTCTAATCATCGTAAATCTGTTACTTTGGCAACTAGCAAGTTAGCTTTTTTGCTGTCTCGCCGGCTCTGATGTAGGTGGACAAAAATGCATGGGCTACTATGTGTTGGCTCGGCTCAGAGGAGGCAAGTGTGTCTACCGCAAACTAGGTTGTCTGACATGTTTTTAGCTGGCTTGCTAACATTTGTCACAGTTTCTGCCTGATTTAGCTGTAGTGGTGTAATGATCCATCGATGTGGATAAATGTATTGATTCAATGATCAACCATCCAATATCATTGTATATACACTATGCTAGCATTCGCTACCTGTGTACCATCACTTCTGATGGTTTCACTGAGCTGACTTTGTCTTTCACCAATTGTCCTCTGTGGCGTTTTGACATGAGATCAGGTTGATAGTGAGTGACTGATTTACTGTCACTAAAAGGGTTTCTGTGCTTGTCAAATACAGAAAATGTGACATGTGGTTGGAAGCTATGGAGTTGTTCATGGCCACATTTAGAAAGAGTTGTAGCGTAATGAAAGTAGCATAACATCTAACGAAACAAACCATTGTTGCGGTTTAGTAGTTAGTAAGTAAGTATTGCTTTTTGAATTAATCATGTTGAGTGGGATATCAATTCCATGCTCAAGCAACTTGCACATAATACTTTACACCTAAATCTCATGCAAAATGTATTACATCACTTCTGGTCTTCGAATAATGAATGGAACAGACTAATGCTCTTTATTGTATAGCGGATGGAATATGTTCTGATGACTGTAGAAACATCTCTCAAACTTCATCTTCTGTCTCTTTAAACTCGAGTTCGACAGACGCTGAGGACTGTGGCTTGAACGTAATGTGAGACACAAGAATCGTCATGGGTGAAAACCTATGGAAGGCGGATTCTGAACCGCATATGTCATTTAAGCCACCAGAGTAGCTGATCTTTTGTGGCAACATTATAATTGGATTTTTTTTACAAGAACACTTTATTGCCCAGAAACCCCTCAGAAGCACCTTTACAGCACAGGAGTGGACACTAAAAGTAATTTAATTCTTCGAGTTGGGCTAGCCGCTCCTTAAGGAGGATTGAAGCAGGTTTCACTGCAGGTATTGCAAACTGTTCGGCAAATTCCTCCCACAGCAGGCCGGAATGATTTCCCTGGGCATTAAAATTATTAAAAGCATATTGACTCGCCGCGGTCGGAGAGCGATCGCCATCATCACAGAGGTAGATAACACCGCTGACGCCGGCTGGCCCAGATCAGCTTTTTAATAAAAGGGGCTGTTACAGTACATCAGCCCAACTTTAGCTGTAATAAATTGGAGGGGTAAGAAAGCGGCGAAGAGCAGATTGAAGTAAAGAGATGGAAACCTGGGAGAAAAAAAAAAGGGCGTGTGAGAAAAGAGAAAGTCAGAGTGAGTTAGAGGAGAGATAAGTCCAAAAGTCCAATTTAACATTTTAGAGAACCGGCCTTTTTTCTCAACTCTTTAATGTGCTTATAAGACGAGAAAATGCCGCCTTCATATCGCCTGCCAACAGCTCAGTCATTAGGGAGGCAGAGCGATGGAGGGAAGAAAGCGAGAGGGCTGCAGAGAAGGGAAGATAGGCGACGAAGGGGAGGGGCTGTTGAAGTGGTATGCAGCACTAGAATAAAGCAGACAGAGCTGGTGCCATGTGAAAAAAGCCACAGATCAAGAAATCTGACAGGCACCATTGATCCCCCCCCCTCCTCACTCGAGTGTTTTCTGCCTCCCGTTGCCTCTTCTCAAAGCGCAGCAATCTGAGAGGCCACCTGAGAGGCTGGGCAGCTTATACCTTTTATCCATATTTCTTTTCTTTCTTTTCTCTCCCCCTCTCCTGCTTACACAATTTTTTTTTCTCTCTTTCACAATTTCCAATAATTCCTGCCCGACAATTTTGCTTTTCTTCTCCCGGAACTTCCACCCTGCTGTGTCACCAGAGAGACGTGACATTGTATGTCTGTCTCCTCTCTCTCTCTCTCTCTCTTTATCTTTATCTCTCTCAGAAGATTTGTAGTTTTGTTTTTTCCCCCTTTGTTGTCACTTAAAAGGATGGCTGTGAGCACTCATGTTGTAGGAACGGTGAGAGGGGCATTGTGTAGGCGACATGCTATGATATGGTAATCCGGTTATTAAAGTTTTGAGAAAAGAAAATGGTTTTGAAAACATTCTTTGTTGGTGCATTCAGGGACAGGCGGGATGCTCTGATACCAGCCCAACCTCGTACCGTACAGGCCGACTGTAAAAAGCACGTTATGACGACCCGTATTGACGCTTGACGTTGTTACTCGGCAACCTAGTGATCATGGTAATTACTACGGCAGCAAAGGAGGAAGTCAGGCAAAGTGGGATAAAAGGCGTACATTTTGAGGAGGCCTGGATGGATGGTTGGGTTAAACAAGCACAGGAAGAAGGAGAACAGAAGACCAATGTTCATGTCCATTGTGAAACCAGAAGTTGACGCTGAATTATTTTAACTTACCTATGCACTATGTCACAAACATAATGTAAGTTATTTTAGGCTGTTTTTAAGCTGTTTTTAAGTAGTTTTCTTACTGTGACTTACTGTTTCTTGCCTGAAGCTAACCAAGTGGTTTGTTTTTTTTAAAAGTCAACTTTAAAGTGGTTTCACCTGGATAACATGGCGTGGGTTTTATTGCCAGAAATGGCCGCTCTGAAACAGTAGCCTGCACAGCAGCTTGCACTGCGCTGCCACAGGCAACTACTGTTTCAGAACAGCAACAAAGAATTGATTTTTAGTAGTGTAACATTAGCCAAGGGGGGCCAAAATGTCAGCCATTTGGCAATATTTCACACTGGAAAAACTACCTATGCACTATGCAAGGCTTTATTTTTTGGTGCCACTAGTGCTGCCAAAACCGAGCAGAAACCAAAGAGCACCATGAGCTCACCGAGGCAAAACAGGACAAACTGAACTAACTGACTGTCAAACCGGATGATTGAAGGAAGTCCTCCTGCATCAATTTTTTATTTTTTTTTATTTGATCACGATTCACAAAGGGTTTAACCTGAGCCAGGACATGAGACGAGGAGAGCAGTCACATCACTTCACTGCATCTCACTCCACTGTGACCCGGTGCATCATCGCCGGAATCAAATCATGGTGTCAAAGGCAACTAACAATAACAGACATCTTCAGATTCACTTCACTGTCAGAGAAGACGATGAAAACCAGACGGACATTTAACATATGACAAACTGGAACCAGATATTTATAGTTTGAAAATTTTACTCGATTGAAGCGATTATCATTTCATCAATCAATTGATTAATTAATCACTTCAACTTTAAAGTAAGTAATATTCAACTCCGACACGTCCATCATTCGTCCAATGGCTCTCATGAAAAACACATAACTTCTATCTGACCGAGCTCCACTCTCCCTCACCTCGCATCCATCACCTCTGACGTGGATGCCTAATGTCAACTCTCATTCCCAAAAGATGAAAAAACATAACTTTCCTCTGCCCACCCAACCCTTAATGTGCCTCCACAACATCCAGACTCTGCTACTGCACTTCTTTATGATACATCCTCCAAAGACCCAATTAGCTTGTGGATGCAAATGCGGCGAGAGCATCCTTGAAAACAACAACAAGGAAAAAAGAATTTAAACCGCAGCGAGGCATTAATATGAGGCTTAAACATGAGCTGAAATAAGCTAAACCGCTCTGAGAAGCTGAGGGAAATACAGTGCAGGGTGATAAGTCTCTCTGTGAGTTTGTATCTCTTCACTTACTTTCACGTAATTGTGGCTGTGTGATCCATTTTCAATACAAAAATATCTCACTTTTAAAACACACTTTTTAAACTTTCTTCAGGTTATGAATAATGGATTAGAATGTAGTCAATAAAGACTGCTTTTCCCATCAACCCTGTTCTCCCGTTCCCTCCTTTCTCCTTACATTGCCCTTAATGTCACTGCTATAGTCTGAAATCCACGGCTTCCATTTTAGGAGAAAAAGAGTTACTGGGGGGCAGAGGGAGAGGAAGGAGAGGAGAGGAAGGATTGATGAAGATGCGGAGAGGTATTGAAGGGAAAGACATTAATGGAGTGGTTAAAAATAAGAATGAGGACTGGTCCTCCGTGTGGAGCTCTCTCTCTCTCTGTCTCCCGCTGCACTCAGAGTTTTCAGAGCGTGTCCAAATCCTGATAATAACTCTCCGTCACAGAAGGAGCGCACACACATGCACGTGTGATCACGCGTGCATGCACACACTTTGTGATCTTCCATTAAAGTGACTAATGTATACAATGTACAGCCGGTGATGACGTGGAAGGGCTGGAAAGCGAGGAGGAGAGGGGGGAATATGATGAAGTAACAGTTAAGGTCACACTAGTGCACAAGGCAAAGGCTTAAAAGGCTTAAGTGGTATTCACTGCGGAGCGGATGAGAGACAGACAGAAAAACAGACAGACAGACAGCGACGTGGTGAAATCACTCCTAATGGGAAAGATCGTACGGCCGAGATTACCATAAATCAGAGAAATACGAATGATCACAAATTCAGAAGGATTTAGTCTTTCATATTCTCCTGCATATACGTTGTCTACTTATGAACAAATAGAATATTGAGCACCTGCTTCCTCTGAGTGCACACAGGATGAAATGCTCAACAAGTTAGTGTTGTGTGCATGAGGGCCGCAACCAGTAATTGTAGACGTCACTTACTCATTTGCTTATTATCTTCTTGATTTATTGTCTGTACAACGTAGAAAAGGGGTGGAAATGACATTATTACAGTTTCTTACTGGCAGAGGTCATCAGATGTCGTGTTTTATCCACCAGTCACCATCAATACATCAATTAATTTAATTCACTTATTGTAGACTAAATTAGACAAATTAAATTGTCAAAATATTTGACATTTTTGGAATAATAATAGACATTTAATTGATTTTAAGGCGTGGAAGTCAACAGCACAAATAGTCGCCTGCTTGAGTTTAAGTCTTAAGATATCTGATCTCAAATACTTGAATATCTAAAGTAGTTTTCTTGCCATAAATGTACTTAAAGTATTAACAAAATGTGGAGAAATAACAGTTTTGACGACCCCCCTGCTGCTCTGAGTTCCCAGTCTGGACTGCTAGCCCCTAGGCTAACTGAGCTAACTAGCTAACAGTAGCAACAGATAGCAGCAGTAAATCATTCTGGTGATATGTTGCTACCTATTTGGTTGGATTATGAATTCAAAAGAATTCAACAAATTATAGATATTTTGTATGTATGATATTATGTATGTATATTCTGTATACTATGGGTCCACCAGTTACCTGCCTGGACAATCATCTGATTCGATATTCAGAACTTTTCTGACTAAATAAGTATTTGTATGTTTTTTTGTTTTTATCTCATTGCAGATAAAATAAATCAAATTAAAAATGTGCTACTTTAGCTCAGATGCAGCACGCAATCTGCAAAGTAAGCACTAAACTACACTTATCACATAAATGTGGTGAGTAAAAAGTAAAATGCAGTGGAGTGGAAGCATCGAGTATAGCAGGAAGTGGAAATGAATTTACTAACAGTGGACCATAGTTCATTGGTCGAATTGCGGTCGGATTCTTTTCATCAACTAATTGTCGCAGCTCTGATGAACAATGTTTACATAACTACATAAAGAAAGTGAGTGTGACCACAAGCCAAGACAAAGGGAGACCATTATTAACTAAATGGCTATTCATATCAGGTCGATTAGATTCGGGAAGTAGTGGCCCTATTCCACTCAGTCTGAATTGCACTGTCAGACACAGTTAGCCTTTTGTTAGCAAAATGCCCGACATTTAGCTAATGGGAAGGAGTCAACTTCTGCCATCTTCGGGTAGTGCTTCCAGTGCTGAATGTGAACAGGGCATTTGTCATATAAATCACTGATAGAATGACATTTTGCAACATTGTGTGTGTGCCTTTTCATGGTACCCTTCAACGTGCCAACGTACGCAGACACTTCCTCCCGGCCTCGCAGGACGGCAGCAGCAGACCTCTTTTCAGGGACTCACCTCCGTCTGAGAGGAGGCTGACCTCATTTATAACATGTCCACTGGAGGGCATCACTATTTTCATCTGGGTCACAAAGACGCGAGATAATGCCCTCCATCTAGAAGTAACAATCACGTTTATGGGACTGAACACTTCGAGCAACCCGAGAGCCTTCGCGTATCCATTACCTGGTTCCAAGCAAGCGAACACAGATCAATTCTCTGCTATGAAATCTGGGACTATTAAAGGGCCTTTAAGTCATGCAGGTAAACCTATTCGCACAACTCCAAGGAGAATAAGGCGATTTGGGATAAAAGCCTTCTTGGCACTGAGCAGTGATTTCATTTTCCCGAAACACTGACACCTTTATTCTCGTTCCTGTTCAATCAGAAGCCATGTTTCTCTCTCGCTCAGCTGATGCTTTTGAATCTCTCCGCCACTTCAAGCGCTGCATCGCCGCTTTCCAATCACACAAAGCATAGAACTCTTTCTTCTAATGATGTCCTCCACCACAAAAGCCTGCCTGGCTGTTTCATTTTTAATAAGAAAACGAAAGAGAAGGAAAATCAAACATCCACATTCACAAACACGTCAATATATGGGAATCCATGCGCAGATATCCTTTACGCTTTCATGCCGGGTAGAGATATAAGCATCCTCATACCACAAGGACAGAGAAGATGTTCATTTATTTAATATTCATATAATATTTTTCAAGAAGCAGGACTTGTTGGAAGCCTCCTCGCTGCCATCCTTATGAAATATTTACACAGGGAAGCTCATCTTCACAGTCGGTAACTGCACACATTTATTAATCAGTTCCGTCTTCTAGCTGCTCTGCTGGTCCCTCGCTCTACACATTTGAGACATGATTACATAAAAATTGCTTGTATTAATAGGGAATGCACACCATGGACCCGAATGTGAGTGATTCTTGTCCCGCTGAGTCGAAGACGAAAGCAATGCGTTTAAGACGTTGCCGTAACTACATAATTTAGACACATTTTCATCCCCGCTCGGCAGGTGGACACAAAACACAGTCAGGTGCAATCCTTTCAATGCACTTTCCTTTGTGTACAACAGCAATTTCCCGCATGCAAATGAGTAAAGTGCAAAGTAACAGAGCGAGCTGAGCGTTTGCAAAGAGCAAAGCCATTGGTTTTTGTTTATTTCATTGAAAAGATGATGGATGGAGAAAATCAGGAGGGACACTGTCAAGGTAAAACAACATATTTGATGACCCGTTAGCTAACGTTAGCTTTCAACCACTTCCTAGCTAACCTTGAAATATGGCCCAATGTCCCTCCACATTTTTACAATTCTTTTGTCAGGAAGCAGCGCAGTGCTTCGCGCAGCAGTACAATGATAACCATTTGTTGAGGTTCCCTACGTTTCTATCTCTCACAACGTGGCGTCCACAAGTTACAACACATTTGACGGAGGCGGAAAAATCGAACATTTGGCCCGGCGCTGTGAATACTCGAAGCTGTTGCTTTGAGAGGGACTCGTGTTCACGAGCATACGGCTCAGGTCAGCGCTGCATCTGTCCGTGTATACACAGCAGGGGAGGGAGCTCGATGCCGGCTTCCCGACCGTAGCGCACCATGTGTTTGTGTGGGAAGGGCCAGGTTCAGGGAGACAGCGAGCCGAGCGTCGGCACAGTTGGTGCATCAAAGGGAGTCAAGCTATAACATTTGCTGATTACACAATCTGCGAGTCGAACAGAGGATACGGGTGGAAAGTGTTTGTGATGGTAGGTTCCGTTCAAGTAAGGGAAAAGAAGAGGCGAGCAGATTAAAAAAAGATTACAGAAAACAAGAGCAACGCTGATGGATAATTGATGACACTTTTTCTCTTCCTCCCTCCGCCTGTTTTCGTCTCAGTATCTGCTCCGTGCAGCACCATGACCTTTAGCGAGTAATTCTAGCACTAGGCCTGAGCATAACAATATATGAAAATCCATAGTGCCTGCTGCACGCTGAGCAGACCGAAGACAGCAGGCTCGGCTGCTGACAGGCCGAATCACGGCCCTCCACCCAGACAGCTTATTATATCAGCAGCAGCCCCGCTCCCATGGGGGAGGCACAGCCACGACTCAGCTCGTCTTCCTCGTGGAGACAACTCGGCCTCCACGGCAGAGCTAGTCACAGTTCAGAAGCCAGGTTCCAACTCTTCAGGAGCGCGCTGATATTTTTAGACACAATTTGAGACATCTGAACTGTTCCTCTTCTTAAAGATCATCCAACCGACTTTCAGGAAGCTGCGATACAACTTACAACGCTCTAATACAACTTGCACTGGTGTCATAGTCCATTCAAAGAAAGACTGAGGCAAATATCTGTCACAATCACAACTGACTCAAAGGCATTCACAAACCTTTGCACTAAATTCAGTTGCTGCCATTATTCAGCATTTTCAGGGTAAAATATCTAGCAGGTCCAGTAATTACCAATAAAGACACAACAGCGGTTAAATCAGCCCAAGCCATGATCAGAACCCCGGACCCTGGACTCTTGAAAGATTAGCCAATGAGCTAAAAGCGATCCAAATCAAATCAAATCAAAATCAAGTCCCATGGTAACATGCTAAAGTATAGCAGCCATACAGCTAACAGGGTAATCCTGCAGATGAACAGAGGATTATAGGCAGCTTATTGGAACAGTTCTCACTAATGATATAACATGCACAAGCACACTGTACATGGAGTAGAGCTGGACACTATGAATCACTTTGCTGATTCACATCTGTTCACTCAGGTCAAATATTCACCATCAGTGCTAGCTCTTCAACTCACGATTAACAAGTTCTGTTTGTGACTGTCAGCAAGTTTTTTTTTAATCGTCAGTTCAGTTCAGAAGGCTTAGCCAAGAGTTTTTCTGGGGAGGTTATCAGGAAAACTATTAAGTCATGGGTTATGCTTCTGGTGCCTGTTGGAATTAGCATAACAAAGAGCCATAATAACTGACGCACCAGTGGCACTTTCGTTAGCTAGGTGGGCTAATCAGTAATAACGGTGTTGGTAGCATTCACATGATAAAGTTGCTAACTTTTAATCTAATCTTGCTCTGGTTAAGGGACGTGCCCACATTTCATGCAAGGTATCATGAGGGCTAGAAATAAGGTGAATATGAGCGCTGTTTAACCAGTTAGGCTAGCAAACACAGCTAAGCAGGGCTACATTGTGTATAGTCATGCCATATGTCGTTAGACAGCTTAGTTTCTTGTGATTCTATTCATGCAAACCACTTCAAGAGCGAGCCCATCAGCAAGGTACAATCAACAGACAAACAATAAGGCTAACAAACTAGCATACAAAGTTTTGCCAACTTACCAAAACATGTTGGTGTATCTCAGTAATATCAACAGTCCTTTTAGCTCAACAAATGCACAGGTGTTAGCCTTTAGCGTCAGTATCGTATCTGTGAATTGGCATTGTGCTTGTTCAGTCACCTTTAAACCACATCTTTGTGAATCACAGCTAACAGTGGTGTTTTTTTAGTCATCAGTGAAGGGAGCTACTTCTAAAACGTGCCTTTGTGTTTAGCCACAATACTAAAAGCTTAAAACAACATGTGCTAAAAAATATTAGCACAAATAGTATTTAAACTCCTGGAACACTGTTTCTGATATGTCTAATACTATTAGCAAAAAGGTAACAGCTTATACAATATCGATACGAAAGTTAGAGCAGTTTTCAAAGTTTAGAAAAAGAGGTAAATCTCAATGTGGTCATTGCTTGCCCAAACAGTCCACAGGGACATTTGTGGGTGCAATATAAAAGTTGATTATCTAGATTCTACAGTACCATAGATTCCCATAGAGGACATAATTGGCATCGTGTCTGCTGACCCCTAAACAAATCTATAGCATCCACGGTTTGCTCTCAGGGGTTACAAGTGTTGCTATTCTGCTGCTGAGGTGAAGGAGAATCCTGATAGAGTTCTATCCTTAGTTTCAATCGATCTGCTGACAAACAACACCCGTCTTCCCTATCGTCTCATTTAGCCTCTCCTTTTTCTTTTCCTTCATCTATCTCCCCCTCCTCCAAACCGTCTCCAATGTCAGCTTGTCGCTTTTTAACAGCCCTTGATCTTTGCTAAATGCCTTGGGCCTAGCGCGCTGCTGCCTGAGCTCCCCTGGTATCGCTGCTCTAGATCTTTCCGCCCTGCTCCTGCCAACCGCAAAACTGGCAACAGGACCGCCAGAACTCGACCTTCTGGCCTCTCTCCTTGTTTCTAAACTGCCCAAAAGTGGCTTCAGATGCGTCATGTTGTGCTGGGAGTCACGAGTGCTGCCGCGGTGTCCTGGTTTAGTTTTGTCGCTGAGTGGACAAGACGCGGGAGTAATGGAGCTGAGAGCAGTTAGTCTCTAACCCTTGCGCACTTGACATGCAAGCGCTCAGGTTTAATGAGGTTGTGGTGCGCACACCCATTAGCTACAGTGCAATTATTCAAAAAGTACAAACCTGCATGCATCAGGAGAGAAGTGTTATCCCTCTAACGTCCGTTCAGCAGCGTGGACAGCTTGAAAAGCTTGTGGTTAGGTTTAGTTGTAGCTCCGGTGTGTAAATGATATTGTAAGGGCAAGTTAAGTAGGACACTGAATCAAACCTCTCTCCTTTCAACCTGCCAACGGTATCACATTGCCTGGGAGGTGAATTGTCCCACATGCACCGAGAGCCCAAAGAGTTACTGTGCTGTTTTTCCAGCTCCCCAAGGGCTCTAAAAAAAGGGGACATCCCTTACCGAGAGAGGCCTCCAGGGTGAAGGGCTTTCGAGGCAGCGAAGTGTATTTTAGCTCATGTCCCAGAGCAGCACGCTACACCGGCACGGCACCGATGCCCGAAAGACACACTCCCAGCCACGTGCGTGAACCGCACGCACTTGTCTGCACGCAGTCACAAAAACACACATCTGCAGGGACACACACTTCCCAGGATGAGGATGGTAATCATTCTCCCAGCACCAACTTCCTGTCTTTGTTGCTGGAGGCAATCATTCTTTTAATCAGGTCAAGGATTGTGATAAGAAAGCAGTGATAAAAAAAGACAGACAGCTTCCAGGACCACTGGGCGTCAGTCAGTCAGTCAACTGCATGCATTTTCACCTCAGTCGTGTATTTGGTTTAGCACCCTCTCGCTTTTTGCAGCGCATTTGAACTGAGAAATGTTAACCTTTAGGTTTGCTCCCTGCTGCTTTTAATGTCATTTGTCCATAAGGTACCTACAACATTACATTACAATGTAAAACACAAAATACCTCAATTTACACACACACATTCATCATATACGTGTATATAATTAAAACAACGCCTTGCCTACATTTACAAAAGATTTACATCCAACTTTCATCATTTGCCCCCTAAAACTGTAATATTTGTGAGTAACACTGCAACTTGCAGTGCTTGCTTCATGTCCTCAGAGGTTATTGTTTCAGGCCGCACTCCACTACAGAAGACATTCCTTTCATTTTATTGGTGTAACGTTAGTTAGTTAGTAATAGTTATCAAGGACACACAAATGTGGGAATAAATGTATAAATAGCCAGGGCCAGTTCCCCTCTCTAAGCTTTCATTACATAGACAAAATCCTATCTCATCACCAGTCATCATTCATTCATTCAGAGACGTAGTAAATGTAAGTGGATTCTGACAGGTAGACGTTATTACATGCAGGGACAAAGCTTTGTCTTTGTTGAACTGCCACAGGACAATTTTGGGGGGGTCATTTAAGGACCCGAGCAGAGGGTCAGCAGTCAGGAGGATCGATGCGAAAAAAACAACAGAACCACCCAAAGGTGACAGAGAGAGGAAGATAAGTCATACTGTGGTGAGAAAAACAAAAGAGGAAGCTCTGATCATGTGGCGCTCGGGAGAGTCGGGGGTGTGAAAAGCAGATGGGGGAGGCAGGAACATCAGCCTTCTCCAGCTGTTTGCTGGCACACGCGCTGACGACAAGGTTACGACCCCTCTGGCTTCCACATTTTGCCTTCCCTTCTTTATCTTTCCGCTTCATTTTCAAACACCCTCTTTCTCTCCGTATCTCACTCTCGATTCCCCCCCCCTCCCCCCCACTCATTCCTCCTGCTGACTTCCGACGTTACTGTACGACAGTCTCTAATGAGCCGGTGAAAACCACCAGCACAAGCGGCTGTTGATCCCATCCCTCCCCCTCCCCCCTTTGACTCCTGGCTCCTTCCATCACGCATCCTTCGAGATGTGTGACTCATACAGCCAATGCACTGAATGAATCCATAAAAATAACGGCAATTTTGGCAGCGCTCACACGTCGTACATGAGTAGGTGAGCAAGTGGGTGCCATCCTGCTTCATCCTCGCGCGGCATATATCGAAATATCAGCTGTTTTTCTGCTGCTCTTTTCATCCCTCCACGTTAAATCCCGTTATCTTTACATAATGCAAAGTTGTCCCGAGGAGATCCGCAAATCCTCTCGGTGTGTTACACTTGTGATTACGTTGATTGGGGCTCTGATGTGTATCCCCTCTGGTAGAACGGGAAGAGTGAAGGGGGGGTGAAGCCAGGCAGCTCTTGCCTAAAAGTCATCACATTAATATAAGGCAGAGGACATTGCTCTCTAATATACTTACATAAAGAGGATTTAGCCTCCACTTCGTGTTCCCACAACCATAATCTAACTCTCACTCAGCCTTTGCTTGTTCCGTGCTACTTCTCTCTATCCTCGGAAGATCTGATCAAACGGCGCTGATGACACGTCTCTGCATAATGCAGCAGGTTTGCGGTTCAAAGGGACGCTTTAAAGTGCTCGAGCCGGGCCGAAAAGGAACAGAAAAAAAAATGAATGCCTTCATTGTGTTTCAACCGTGGAAGTGCAGTGAGGTTACGGCAAGAAACGCGATATGTGGAACAAACGTATGCGACTCAGAAAGGAGCCTCGGTTTCCAAATAAGGAAGGGGCACGCAGCACAGATATCATGCTTCAGTGCCAGGAGATCGAGGGGTTGACTGGAAATCTACGCCGGCTGGCCACATCACAGCTCGCTGGCTCACTTTCACATTTCCTGCGCCGGTGACGAAAAAAGAGACAAAGCATCTAAAAATACCAGCACACCCCTGCAAACTGCCGGCTCAGCGAGAATTTCCCCTTCACAAGCGATCACGTCGCACCGACCGAGGCCCAAGAGCAGCATGATGGAGGCATCCCACAATGCAGTGCAGCGACTTATACAGTGCTGGCGCGCGGGGCTCACCCCGGGATCAGATGGAAAGCTCACACGTTCAGACAACTCCTCCACTCGCTCGCAGACTCTCCGACTGTATGCTGCCGCCCTCGCCGGCTCCTGCAGGCTCGGCTCTGAAGTTCACACTTCAGCCGGAGCGAAGAATCACATTCTCCCCCCCCACAGTTTCTCATTTCTACCGCGAAGATGCAGATTACGACTGCTGGAAGTGTGACTTTTTACTACACCTGGGTGATAAGAAAACTCCTCAGGAAGAAAATCTGCGCTTGATTGTAGCTCTGCATAATAAGCCTGTTTCATTTCAGCTCCAGAGGGGACGCTTTAGACAGATGAGGGCTAAATGATAAAATGATGAACGTTACAAGATATCAGTTTTCCTGAGATGTAATGTTGTATCTACAAAAATGATGAATAATGATTTTTGAGTTACATGGATCCCCCACGAGCTTTCACCAGGGCAACTTCTACCTCTCCTGGAGTCCACAGGAAAAAAAACCCAAAAAAACAGCAATTTAATAAAAGACAAATACTTAATTAAATCTCACTTAAATCAATCTTAACAAGACTGCAAATGTTAGTTTTCTGACACTTTTCCCCAGTGAGCAGCACCCTGGAGAAAAGACCAGCAAGTATCTTAATTTCCTAAATTAATGAAGAGTTGAGGAGCAGACGTGCTGCCTGATGCTGCTGCAGTTTAGGATTGTTTTCAGTATCAAATAATCAGCCGAGGACTTTCCACAAAATGTGCAGTTAGAAAAAAGGAAATTCTTACATTTAAAGGTGCAGTCTGAAGACATTTTAATCATCATTTGTTTTATGCCTAAACAAACTAAATGAACAAAATCTGAAGGAATAAACTGAGTAAACAAACTTCACCTTAGAGGACAACACAGGTTCATACTGTTTGATTTTGTTTATATGTGGCGGACCCTGCCACTTTTCTAGCTTCAAACTGTGTTCTGTCCTTATTTTTGCTCTGAGAACAGCTTGTTTATTCAGTTATTTCAGCTCCAGAACTACACTTCTGCTGCTTGATTCAGGCGACCACGAGCACACCGTCACGTCGTTATCACACTGTCATTGTTAGAATACTCACAATAGTTAAACACTTGCATGACTGTAACAACCAGAACCACTCTGTAATAAACAATCAATAATCTAACACATTTTCTCTAGAGGGGATTAGGGCGACCAATCAGTGAGAGCGACGCACACGATCTGTACACATCTGTGCATTCAGCTGTAGCTCTCTCTCTCTCTCTCTGTTCTACCTCCTTCACTCTCTCCTTTTATCGCTCCTCTCTCAGGACTTGTTTACCCCTCTCGTCTTTACCGTCCTTCACACCCGTCCTATTCTCCATCTGTTTTATTCCCCTCCCTGGTTAATATGTAAGCCAAAACACAGACACGGCTCACATCTCCACCGTGCAGACTAACAGCTTGCACAGCAGCACAGCGCTGTGATCAGTGACAGGCTCGTAAGCCTCGGTGCAGCCGGCGCCGGTGCTTTCATGTGCGACCGCTCTGTGGTGCTGCACTGTGAGTATTCTGCTGCAGGTACGCCGTCTGCAGAGCGCAGAGGCTGCTCTATTTACAGCGGACAGCCGACGCGACCCCAGCTGTTTGTGTGCTCTTAAGGACGGGTCCCTTTTTTTTTCGTCTCTAAGGCACAAACGAGCACGAGGGCAGAACAAGCAGGCAAAAGTGTGCGTTGACATGATCCACTAATAATGTTTCGCCTAATAAGCAGCTGGCGGCGGTGAGGAATGCAGTCAACATGTTTGTCAGGCCGCATGGATACACTCAATATCTGGTTCATGGTGCTATTGCTACTCAGTCGGTCTGAGTGAGTGCTCGAGAATCCAGAACAGGGAGTATCATCTGAGTAGAATGTGTAAATATTTGTACGTGGGATGAAGAAAAAAACCTCATTGGGTATCATCTCATCATCTATCATCTCTGAGCTCATCTCAGGCCCCGATCCATGGGTTTCACGTGTGGCCACTTCTAAAAACCATTAGGAAAAGTTTGTTTGCGGCCTGGCAATCATGTGTATTTAATCGAAAAGCATTGTGACTCCATGCTTTGGGCAGAAAAGTTGCAAATAATTCAACTTCTAAATACCGCCAAAGAAACTAGTTTTTTCATCTGTACCCTTTGTCTTTTTTTTCCCCGTCCACTTCCTGGTTATGTCCCGCCCATTCTGAGTAGGAATATGTATACAGATCATTTAGTTTGTCGAACAAATACAGATAAAATAAATAATGGTGTACTGGCTCACCCCCCCCTCCTCCAAGATTCATTCAGATTTCACAACAGTCGGCGCCCCTTGGTGATCACTAATCAAGCACAACAGATAAGAATTTGGAGCGAGTCGATTCTTGATCAAAACAAAGGTTGTCCACAAACAAACACCCAACTAAGGCGCAAGCGTTACGGCCGCTCACATCATGAGAGCGTCACGCTGTGGCCTGGGAGGCAGACGGCACCTTTAATTGAGCAGCGTCTCCGAGATAATACTGCTCTTTTGCTCACAGAAATGAGGTTGCTATGTGATTGCGCCAGCAGCTGAAGAAATGAGTCTGCAGTCATTACGGCTGCTTGTAAATGCATCCAAGCCAGCCGGCGCCAGATCGATTTTTCTATTTCTGATTGGCCTTCTGTTATTGCCCTGAGAGCTCTGCGAGGGGCTGGCTTCGGGGGGAGGTGGGGGCGAGGACGCTGAGCTTAATTGATGCTGTCACGGTGCGAAACAGGTTATAATTTTTCACCCGGAACGTTTCAACCCGCTCCTCTCGCTGTCGCAATACAGCTCGGCTGTCGTATGAAAAAATAAATAAATACAGGCACAACATGCTCTACTCTGTTAATGTTTATGCGGTTGCGGTGGAGGCCCAGCTGGTGGTCATCCGTCCATAAAATTCCTCACATTCTGCTCAGGCGTAGGATAGAGTAGAGCTTTCACGTCCCGGAGGGGCAATTTACCTTACAGACAGCAGTCAATAATAGTAAATACAGAAAATATAACAGGACGTGGTGCTGAATGTGATTCATCGATGAAGAGGGATCTTGCATGTTTGTGTTCCTTTACCAGATGCCTCGAAACGAGATTTAACAGGTTTGCAGAAGCATTTTATAGGCAAACTGGGAGGAGTGCAGTGATGGCTGATATCTCCTTTCTTTAAAATGTGTTTGAAATTCTTCATTTGAGGAGGTGTAAGAGCCATAGAGCGGTAAGCATTTCATGAATTTGGCAAAATCCATTTCTAGTTTTCTACCTTTTAGAGTCTGGGTACAAGGGCTCGACCAAAATGGCTTTTTCAGAGCTGGTACCAACTTTTAGGTACCTAGCCTATTCTTCCTCTCCACTACATTTATTTGATATATTTAGTCGCTATTTACATTACAAATTTACATTTTTCAGTGTTTGTAGGCTATTAATGTTACTTGTTGCCAATTAGATGCAGATAATCAGAAAAATGCTGAATACCGGCCCGATGATCAGTCTTTTTTCTGCTGTTGCAGAAGAAGACTGGAATATATACGTACATTTTTCAGGATTTTGGACCCAGCGCAGTCAGGACAAGGACTTCTCCTGTCCTTCAGAAGGCTTAAAGATTTACTTACTACTGCTTCATTAGTTCAAGCTCAAGATTAAATCAACCTCAACGATCTTAAATAAAACAGATTAATTTGGTCTGCCAAATACGTGTCGGACATACTGGAGCACAACACGTTTTTTATTCTGCATTCCGACCATGAAAATGATGTCTTTCCAGGCTGCACACTCAGTACAATTTAATGTTGGTGGTGGTACTTGTAGTCTCTATGCCTTTGCGAGGAATGACCATATGCAACAAGGTCAACTTCAAAACGCAGTGCGACTGAAATGCCCGTTGCTTGAAGTGCGGAAATAGCCTCGCGCTGCCTCGCCAACCAGCAGGATTCGAGCAGGCGATCTTGCGTTCCAGTGCTCTGACATGAGCTCCATATGATCCAACCTCTTGCAGCAAAATGCCACAGGGTGGCCATGAACTGTGTGCCACTGTACATGGGGCACAGCTGTAGCTCTTCCAATTGAGCTTCTGGGGCACTTCCTAAATGTATTTTAATATGTAGTCTCTGACGAACTGGCAAAGACAGTCTGACAGCTTCATGGTTTTTCTGGTGGTTAATCTGTGACCTCTGCTTTAACTCCCTGACTATCAAGAACCCCTGACACAACTGAAGGCAGTGACGTTGATAAAGGACAGCGATTCTAATCGTTCCATGTACTTATAACAAAAGATTCAGACACTGCTACAGGTGTTATCAAATATGTTTATGCGTGAATGAAGTTTGGAAATAAGTAGAACATCTTTCTCATAGTGAGGGGAGGAAGAATGCCACGGAGCAGCAGCAGTAGCAGTAGTTTCGCTTTACTTGTAGCAATAGTAGTAGTCTTAGTTGTATTGGTACCAGTAGCAGCAGTAGTAATACAAGTCACAGTAGTATAAAGGCTGTAGTAGTAGTAGTAGTAGTAGTAGTAAAGGTTGTCATTTTAGGCCCCTGGAGTCGATATGTGGAACATTTGAGACTGAGTTTCTGTTTCTGTGCTCCTATGTTGACTTTCATTGATCTATATATCTATCTATGATGTCCCGCCTTCCCGTTGTACTCCGTGGAAGAGGAGCTCAAGTTCGCGACCAGAATGGACAGGGATTGCCTCCAAAGACATCGCAGCCTGTGTCTTCTCATCAAAAATGAAACACAGACAGAAAGTCGTGCAACGTAACGTGACAGTGACGCTGCCTCAATCTGTACAGGATTCTCTTCAAATGTCCCAGTTTGGACGTTCAAAACAGTGATTTAGTGTCTGGATAGAGGCCCAGTCTTTTTCTGTCTTCGGAGTCGGCTGGTAGACTGGAACTACAGAGTTTTACAGTCTGATCAGAGGAGCTTTGTAAAAAGATTTATTGGCTCCTTTGATAGTCGTATCACAAAGGCCCAGCACCTTGTACAAAAACAATGACTAAGGGACTTATGGGACTGTGAGCTGTGATCGAAATCAGCCACAAATAAGGCTGCGTGCATCAGGAGACAAGCTTAACAATTCTCTTGGTGGATAATACCTTAACGGTCTATGGAGGGTACACATCAAATCACAAATCCTGTCCAAATCCTTTGACTTTTAGATTGGGACTTGGAGTTCTGTTTGTTACGGAGAACACAACTCAATTCCTTGGAGTGCACATTGGCAGGCATAACAGATGACAGGGGTATGCTGTTTTTCCCCAATGGTCCCTTCCTTCTCACCTGAACAATCCGACCTCTTGTGCTATACGTTCCCTGGCCTGGCTCCATTACTGCGATTGCAAGAACCGGCGCACGGAATTAGAAATTCACTGCTGAACTTGAGTCTAGAAGTAAGCCTAACCCTAATCGACTCCTGCAGGCCAAAACACGGCCGTAGAAAAGACCGATATTGCAAGAAAAACGCTTGCAACCTACATGACAGGATGATGGCAATGGATCAGACAACAGGATGAACCAGTCCACTTCCTCCAGGTGGGACGTATCAAACAAACAGCCTCCGGAACAGCAAAGAAAAAACACGCAGGTCGTCATCAACTCCAGCTTTCTTGTGTGAAAGTTGGACTGGAGGAATTTAAATCAAGAGATCGCCCCTTGAGAGTCAGTCTTTGCAAGAGCAAAGAGTTTGTTTTTTTGTAATGGATACTGTACACCATCAAAGTCTAAAGAGATTAATTCAACTCTCCATCCCTTCAGACCCAAACTACATTCTATCAAGGCGCCTTTTAAAGGTGGACAGAGACACAAGAGGAAATAAAAGCTGTACTGAAAGATGATGAAAGGCTAAATGAAGATCGACAGCGAGAGATCTGATGACTGAATCGGAGAGATGGAGAGAAAAATAACGGCGTGAAGAGGTAAAGCGCGGGATGAGAAATATCCTAGTGGCCGGGGGAGGAGAAGTGATAGATGGCAGGGGAGGAGATACAGAGGCAAAGAGGACAAGGCCGCTTTGAGATATGATCTCAACAGAGGTATCGGCGGTGGAGTGCGCCCGCGAGTGTGTGTTCTCCAGCGCGCATTATCAGTCGAGAGCCGTTGGCCCTTTTCATGCCAAAGAACACACACATACACGCTCGCTCACACACTTTTCTCCCCCCTGACTTCATTAGCCAAACTGCATGCAGAGCTCTGGGAGTAATTGGCTGCCCTTTCAGCCTCCTAATGGCAAGTGGAGAGGGAAGGAGAGAGAGAACGCGAGGTGAACTGGTGAAATTACTGTCATTTATTACAAATCTCCACTTGAATCTTACTTTCCGACTTGTTCTTTTTTTTGTATCCTTTCTCAGTAGCTACTATTGTTTTAACCCACGGCTCTTTTGTGTTGTTTTTCACTTCCTACTTAAGTTTATTTTTATGCTTATATTGGGGGACAAAAGAAGGAACCAGCTACTTGGAGTGAGACAGACCTCCCAAGGATTTGAACAAACATGTTACCTAAGCTTCATATATGATTTGGTCAGTGGTGGAATGTGTGCACTTACTGAAGAACTATACGTAAGTATAAGGGGAAAGGGACTACATACACATGGAACATAGAGCATCTGAGGGAGTTACTGATGTCTCCTAGCTTGCCATATTACGCCCCTCAGTACCAACATCGAATTATTCAGTCCAACTTAGTTGCACTTAAGAGTCCAGACCTGTGTGAATAGGCTGACAGCGTCTCAGATGTTGCATTAGGGCCAAAGTAATTTAATTTTGAATTTAAATGATTTCATTGACAGATAAAGAAACAGTAAATCAGAAAAAGTTTACACATCCGATCCGGTGATCTTTTGATCCTTACCATAATTTACTTAAACATTTATTTTTCCTACTTAAGTATATTAAATTAAGACTTTTGCTTAAGTATAGTGAGGGTAACCGTCACTTTTACCTTATTTAAACACAATGTTTTTATGTTGATGAAGGGTCATCCAGGCCATGAGAATTCTAGGCCATAATAAAAAGTGCTGTATCGTAGGCAACTTGACCTGTTTCAGTGTCTTGAAGACGTTTCACCTCTCATCCAAGAGACTTCTTCAGTTCTAACTAACTGGAGGGGAGATGCAGGCTCTTAAACCCTGTGTGGGAGTGTCCTTACGGAGTCGTTAAGGACACATGTGGGTCGTTGACACCAACCAACCTTACGTGGGCTGCTTCAGCAGTTAGTTAGTAAGAACTGGAGAGGCCTCTTGGTAAGAGGTGAAACATCATCAAGAAACTGAAACACATCCAGTTGCCTATATATTGTATTGTATATGCATACAAGGCGGGACCTTCCTCGGAAGGGGGCCAGAGTGGAAAAGTGAGTGGTTGCCAGGGGAGGTGCTTGTAGCAGCAGAAGATCACGAGGAAGCAACACGAGGGAAAAAGAGAGGCACAGCTCGAGGATGTTTCAGATACTAAGGCATGCCTATAGTTTCAGTAGATGACGCTCTGCTGCCAGATGACCCGTGACTCAACAATTGCTAATTTCTTAGCAACAAGTGAAGACAGAGTACTGCCTCGGTAATGACAGTCGTTCCCAGGGTAAAAAATAATACACCAAGGCAGCAAATGGTAGAGAAAAGATGAAAGGGACTGAGCAATTCATAGCATCAGTGTTTAAGGCACTGTATCACATCCCAGGTGTTCTTTTTTCCCCATGAACAAAAGAGGCGCGCGCTCTTTCAGAGCAATGAATACTGACCAAGGCTACACGCTGTGTGGAGTGAAGTGGTGTCACAGCTTTTTATTTCATATTATCAAAATCAGAAGTAGATACTGTGAATTATACTCCATCTGACTGAAGATGTGATTTTGATGTTAGCTCTTCTACACTGGGTACATGAAGATACTGTTACGTAAAGGCAGTCGCTGCCATTCAATGGATGGTAGAGTGCAGTTTTTTCATATTAGTAATGGATCTTTACTCTCACTTTAATTCAGTCATCAATCATGTTATATGCCAATGCTCAATGCTGGTAAACTACATACTGTATGAGTCAATTAACATGGACTACAGTGGGAGTTCCAGCCTGTGGAGCGTTATCAGATGGGTTGTGCAGGTGTGGTCTGTTCCAGTGACGGCTGCTACATGGGTGACATATGGGAGCCAATTATTATATTCCTTCGCAGGGTTCAAAGTCTCTCGCGGCACCCCTTCGTCCACCTCCAGCTGAGCAGCTGCTCTCCCTGTCTTATCAGGCTGGATGTGTGACGGGCCCCTCCCGGGAGGATCTGGGCAGATTAAAGGGCCGGCGGCGCGCATGGGAAACACAGACCTCAAGTCAACCCATGAAGGCCACATCCCGCTCAACCCACGCCTCTACCTATGAAAAACACAACCACATCGACAGGCGGCTTGCAAAGCATGTAAACGAGAGTCACTCTGATTCCCAGGTTATCTTGGTCTCTGCAGCTACAATATTGACTGTTATTAGTTTAATTTGTCAACTAATATCTAGGCTTTTTGAATATAGTTATTATATAACAAACAGTAAAGTCAGTGCATTCTGAAAATAGAGCTTTAGAAAATGAGGAGAGACAGGCCTCTACACAAGTCCAGGCTTCTGTATTTCTTTTTAGGCTGTTATCACCAGATCACAATTTAATTATATTCTTATCTCGGGGTGAGAACGCTTGATGTCTTATGATAAAATGGTAACTTTATCTCGAGGAGACCAAAAAGTCGATTTCTTGAGATAATTTCTGTTGAGAAAATGGGAAGGAAGAATCATAAGGGTTGACCGTGACATTCTGTGCACACTGAGGGGTGAAATATGCCCCCTTATGATTTTATATGAGGACATTTACGTTATGGATAATTATTGTAAGGGAAAGGCTTATATACAGTAGTCACCTTAAAGGTGAAAGATATAAGAAATGTCTAATTTATATTCAAAACAAAAATAGGCAGCAGCATATCATAAGCTATCTGCTGCTTACTGTAGGTTCTGTTAGCTAGTTAGTTCAGTTAGCCATGCTGCTAGTGGTGTGGCACAGGAACTTTGGTTTGGGATGGGCCTAGCTGGTTAGCATGCTAACTTCAGTAGATACCTTTGCAGCACAATAAGTAGATATCATAATGCCAAAACTGCAATTTTTTCACATTCTAAAAATAATTGAGGTAATTTTTTGAATGTGTACAACTTGTATTCTTACAAACTGCACCTTTAAAGCAGATGCAATATTGCCCAGTTGGCATGGAGGAACTGGAGTAGACACTAATTTCACTGGTGGGTGCTTGAATGGCATGATAAAGTATGAATGTTTTGAAGTAAGACTGAAGTGCAGTCTGGTGTGGTCAAACAGGTGTTAAGTGGGCGGGGCTTATTTGTCACAATGTGAGGTCACATGTTAAAACATTTGAATCCCTATGCGGTGACAGCCATAGGATTGCTTACTTATTTGCAAGCATTGCCGGTCAAATTAAATCAAACACACACCTGACATATGAATATTTGAGGTTTTAAGTTTTAAAATCATCAAGTATTAATACCAGAATTTTCTTTTCCAGAACACTAATTTTATTTGTTGTTTATTATTCTATCAATAAGTGAGCAACATTCAAAAAATGTCAAAAACAAACCAAAGTTGACGGTTTGGAGATGTAGCCTAAAGTCACACCTGCAGCAGCACAACAACATCCAGCTTCATTTCTGCACAACGTAATGGCAATACTCATTATCCCAATCATGTTGATAATGGTTTATGGGAAAGTGGTATTTGCTTTTAACAACAGAGAACTACAGACAGAATGCATCATAACTCTCATTAAGGATAAATAGAACAATTTCCTCTCCATTACTGTGTTTTACCACCAGACCACAGAGCCATTTTACACTTAGCCTTCTTCTATTTGTTATTCTCCAACTGATTACACTCCCTTTTTTACATAAAGCCTTCAGAGCTCTCCTCCGAGAAAATTCCACTGGCCTTCCACATCCATCATGCTGCCAGAAGATGTGCTAACAGCAAGCCTCTGCGGGGGGAAGTTAACCCGACCCAAAGCCCGGAGGAGACTCTGTTCTGAGGTTTGAAAAGCTCCAAGAGGCTGAGCCTGTCTGTGCGCTTCTACCCCGTGATCCACCGCTGACCTGAGCTCACGTGACGAGACAGAAACCTTAATTCAAAGTGACTTTCAGGCCGTGGAATTATGTATTCCGTGCATACATGCGGTCAGGGCCGTCTTGACAGGAATTCCAAGCAGCGTCACATGAGAGCAAGGTCAACTATGTGTGCAACACTGGAGTGTTCCTTTGAGAGCATGCGGTATAGAATAGTGAGCCACTGAGGACAGTAAGAGGTGATAACGACACCATCTCTCTCCCCGTCTGCACTGCAAATCACCGTCCTCACTGAAACACACCTTGATTACAGCATCTATCATTTTAACACCTCGGGGATACAACCTCTGCTGGTGTGTGTGTGTGTGTATATATATATATATATATATATATATATATATATATATATAGTATGCACACACACAAGTTATGAATGTGTGTGCGCAGGAGAGTGTGTTCATGAGCCAGGCTGACTGAGGGTGAGGTGCTCCAGCTCGCATTTATCTTCTTATATAACAACTAGCCTAGCATTAGCGCATGCAGGATAAACGCTGCCTCAGCCCGAACAAAACATAAGCAGCAGGGTTCTGGAATCAAATTGAGTCGAGCAGGTTTCCTCGGGACAAGATCCCCAAATACAAATCAATTAGTCGGAACCGCTCCTCCACCGTGCACCACTTTCCCATTAACCCCCGGGTCACAACCGATGGCGGCCACATTGCCGGACCCTTCATCATCAGTTTGATTATTAGCCGCCCTAAATGACATGTGCAGAATGACCACAGCGCCCTCCGACACTACAACCGCCGCTCATGAGACTCCTTTGACTGTTCTAGACTGTCAGCGCAGGATCTCACTTCTCGGTGCCAAACGCCAAGTCTGACAGCAACCAGTTAAATCTGAAGGGATTATAAGGAAGGGCGCGGAACAGCTGGGTGGCGTTTAGGGAGGAACATCGTGGAGGCAGATGCATCAGGACTGCATCGGGCATAGGCAGGGCTGTTGGGAAGATGGGAGCAGTGGCCCTAAACACCTCAGTGATGGATGATGATTAAAGATGGCATGCCACTGTATACAACCCGAGGGCCTCCGGGGCCTCTGCCTCTTATTTTATTTATTTAGTCCTCAACGTGGCTGCCAATGAGCGAGAGAAGCTCTGCTCAGTGTTCAGTTCGGATAAATGATAAGTCACGTTCTGCAACATGAGATAGCAGAACACAAGCTGCGTTATAACCACACTGATTGGTTAGTAAGGCTGTTATCAAGCTAATACAAAACAGCAAGATTAGCAAAATCCTCAGACCTGTAATTAAATACAACAGCATAGATAGTGCATTACTATTAAAGGGGCCCTATGTAGTTTTTGGAGAAGGAATTCAAGCTCAGAATTTTAACATTTACAATATTTTTTTCATACGTGAATAAACAAGCTGTTCTCAGGGGAAAATAAGGTCACCACAACACTGTTTGAAGCTAGGAAGGTGGCAGGGTCCGCCACATATAAACAAAGTTTAAACACAGTCTAAAACTGTGTTGTCCTTTAAGGTCAGGTCATTCAGTAATGAAAACAAAGAAAGTTTGTTTAGAGATAAATAAAAAAATCAGTCAATTAAGATTTTTGTCTTCCTTCCCAAAAAAATACAGAGTGCACCTTTAAAAGACTACAAAATGAGTTATTAATGTACAAAGACAAAAAACAAAATTCAAATAGCCAATCTGAAATATAGAAAACAATGCAACTGCAGTCTGAGCAGGGATACAGCAGCCAGCGCAGTTATCAGGGTTGAAAGAAGAGGATGCAATGTCCCCCTTTTTTCTCCCCCTGCCTGCCTCAGTCAGAGAGATGGGACTTGAATGCACCACATGGTTCCAAAACAGTAATAGGAGGATCAGGAGGAGGAGGAGGAGGAGGAGAGCTGGAAGATCCAGAGCACCACCATGCGCATCCTTGTCCCGTGTAAAGATCATTCATAAAATATGGCAGGCCGACACCACTGTCGCCCTCCGGGCTGCACACAGGGAGCTTTTCTTCTCTATTCTAACTCGATTAAAGCGCAGCGAAGATGATCAGCCTGAGTGGATCGTAACAAAACATCTGTCTTAACGCAATGAAACACACAGCGGGGGGATGGAGGGAGGGAGGTAGGGGGGAGCCTGCTCGGCACGGGGATGTTTTCGGAGCACACGCCGCTGGCTGCGCTTCACTCGGCGGTTTATTGTCAGCGCGCAGCCGAAAACACGCACCGTTTCTCCGGGTAAACAAACGCGTCTGCGCCGAATTCACCTCCCCAACAGCCACAGCGTTACATAAAAAACATCTAAACATTAGGTAGGAAAAAACATCTGCGATGTGTAAGAATGCCGTCCCGTCTCCTTACCCGACAGAGCCGAGGTGGTGTCGTTGGAGGGGATGAGGAGGAGGAAGAGGAGGAGGAGGAGGAGAGTGTCCCTGCTCCGGATCAGCGGGGCTGGAGCGCAGGGCAGCCGGGGGAGAGATTGCGGGGATGCTCGGGCTCCTTTCCTCCGGTGCTCCTGGTGGATGCTGCTGCTGCTGCCGGGACCGACCGAGATCTCCGTCTGCTTACTACTACTGCTGCTCCTCACTGCACACTCACACACATCCACGCGCGCACACACCGACTGACTTGACTGGCTGAGTGACTGGCTAAGTGGCCCGTGGCTACAGCAGCCGAGCCCTGCAAAACATGTTACCGTGCAGGCGAGAGGCAGCAGTGACGGTGCTGCGGCGCGGCGCGGAGCTGCTGCTGCTGGAGGTGGAGGTGGAGGTGCTGATGCTGCTGGAGTCTCCTCTCCTCCACGGGCCGGGTTTGGGACGGGATAGCAGCGGACGACAGTGTGTTTAAGCGGTGAGCGCCGTTGGAGTGGATTTAAACGGGGGGATGGTTTGGTTGGATTACGTGGTAGGGGTTTAATTAGACAGCGCAGCGCCTATTGGCACCGACGTTGCGCACAGCCCTCCTCCTTTCCTCCTCTCTCTCTCTCTCTCTCTCTCTCTCTCTCTCTCTCTCTCTCTGTGTGAGGCAGATAGATGTGTGTGTCAAAACATAGAATCATGGCGCACCATGCTGTGTGTATAATAATACAGTTCACTGCGCGTTACTTTCATTCCCGATGATGGAGATGCTGATTGCTATTGGGGCTGCATCAAGCACATACATTATAAAATATAAATATCACTGCAATGTGTGTGTGTGTGTGTGTGTGTGTGTGTGTGTGTGTGTGTGTGTGTGTGTGTGGACCCAGAAGAGAAAATACAGTGCTTATCATACAGTATTGATTTATAATCTCTGTAATAGTCGTTATGCTACGATAAAGCATCCCGGTCTCTATGAAAGGTAGTGGGAGATCATTCTGATGTGCCTCCATCATCTTCTGCCTTTCCACAATGGCAATGGAAACTCTAATTTCTGAAATCCTCCAGGCAGGTGCTGTTAAACCGCTGCAGAAGAGCGGGGACATATAGAGTCATGATCATTAGAAAAGGAGCAGTAAAATTATGACCCTTTTTGCTTTACGACTTTCAAGGGTGAAAGTGCTGAACGGTGAGTGGACTCTTTGTATGATCGCGCTTCTTTTCATTGGATCCATTACTTTGTCCACCAGTTAAGAGTCTTATGATTAAATCCCATTAAAGCCACAGTATCAGTTCATGATAAACGAGTTTGCACGGTGTTATGGTGCTGGACAAAAAAACACACCATCCTCGTAGAGAACGGTTCTGTTTAAAACCCTCCTTTCACTGCTCAAAGGAAGCATGTCTGTCATCGTGCAACCAAAGCAGGAAGGGACATTGTTTTCCGCGGTCACTATTCCCGGGTAACGGTGGAAGGACTGGAATAACTGTGAAAACCTCACTGATGGAGGCGGCAAGGAAGGTGAAGAGGGAGAGTGATAGAAACCGAGGTAAACCAAGAGGGAACAGACGGGCATTACCTCGATGGAGAGCCGGCTATTGTGTTGAAGTCTGTTTCCCCGTTGAAGTATTTCTCCTTACCAGTGTGACACGAGGGTTCTTGAGACTCACGTGATACGCTCACATCTAACGACGGTAAGTTAAAGGTTTAATTTGACCGAACCAGAGTTGGTGATTGTTGGAACAGTGGAGAAACAGAAACTAACCAAGATGTTCCGCTGAGCTTTAAATATCGTTTCTTTAGAGTTTGGACGAAGTGTGTTTTATGAAGGAGCCTGGTGGCTTTGAGGACGGCATTATAACCGCTGGTTCTGTTTAAACAAAAAAAATTTCCATAAGGTTGTTAGAAATTTGGGGCGGCTGTGGCTCAGGGGTAGAGCCAGCGTCTTGGTATTGGGAAGTCGCTGGGACGATTCCTTTGGTCTGTATATCGAAGTGTCCTTGGGCAAGATACTGAACCCCAAACTGCTCCTGATGTGCCGGTCGGCGCCTCGCATGGCAGCCACCGCCATCAGTGTATGATTTACTGTAAGTCGCTTTGGACAACAGCGCCTGATAAATGCCCTAAATGTAAATGTAAATTCAGAATAACAATTCAAGTAGCTCAATGGAAGCACACGGGCACTTTAATTGGATGTAACACTGATGCAATTGCCCCAAAGGATTACATATCAGCCACTGCAGCCTGTCAGGTGAGACGATCTACTGGACCAATTCCAAAAACATGTGTAGCCATTAGTCATTTGGACACCAAATATGTCAAAAAATAAATAAATAAAAATGATAATAATAATATGGGCCTAGGATTGAAAATGCTACAATCACTCTTGAATGCATCAATGGGAACATCTTGACATCTCTCAATTTAGCAGGTGTAACACCACAGCACACTGCTCCACAAAGATCTGATGATGACGAGGATGATTCACCTCCCGCCATTTTTTTTTGTATCCCTTAAGTGGAGCAAACACTTCAGTTGTCACAGTCGCATGCTTTATTTACGCCATGATTTATTCAATGTTTCCACTGCACTTTGTCAGATTGTTCTTATTCATGTACCGACGTCTCCACCTCGACCAGCCCCGAGCAATGTTTCCACTCAGAAAAAAAACAAACGTTCTTTCGTCTTTTCGTGTATACATTATTCGTGAATGCACGTAAAGATGGTGCATGGACGCACACTTGGTGCTCTTTACTTTTGTTTAGCAACGTCAGTGTATTTCATATGGAGGGACACACACGCATACATCAGAAAATAAACAGGCTTCATATCTGAGTCAGACATCGGACAGTCTGTGGATGTTAGTGTTGATGGGACAAGTCGGGTACCAGCCATCACACTCACGCACACACACACACGCACGCACACACACACACACACACACACACACACACACACACACACACACACACACA
>CAEMYA010002140.1:3483709-3506987 GCA_903131615.1 Diplodus sargus | reverse complement strand
CAAAAAAGAGTATAATCACAAAACAAACCCTGTTTTAATGTCTTAGATATTAGCCTGTATTACAGTATTCCATTTTTGACATAGCATTACAAAGTACTTGACACTACCGGCATGTTAATGTTGGCTTGGTAAGCTATGCCATTTTAAATGTTAACATGGGGTCCCTCCACTGTCTCTCTATAAACTGAGGGAACCTTGGCATGGACGACATTGAAGACCTCTGAACTAAACTATCCAACAATGATACTACAATGAAACATTAACTGATCACTTTTTGCGTTTACATGAATTCCTAATTATGTCCTTGGAATAACATGTTCTAGTTAAAAACATCAATTATTTTAAAATAACAGGCACTGAAAGACTTTCTTTAAAGACCTCTATTCTTCTTCTTCTTCTTAAAAAATCTCATTCTAAACCATGGCATTGTTTAAAGCGTAAGTATGGCATTATGCGACTCATAACCCTGTTGTTAGAGGTTACCACATGGTAGTAGGAACAACAAGAAAACAATAGACAATAGAGCAGATAGTGGCCTGGCAGCTTAAGCTTACCTAATGGGTCATTTGAATTGAAACTGAAACGACTAGGCAAATACCTCATTAGGTTAGCTTTAGCTGCTATTCGCTCTATGTTGTACCAGATTTTCTCGTGTTTATTTCCTTCTAATAGCACATGGTCGCCTCCAAAACAGGGCTATGGGTCACATAACGCTAGAGTTACACTTTAACAGTTGAAACATCAGGTAAGAGATAAGTCACATGTTCCCCTTTAATGAAATCCATGACCTCAGGAGATATCTGACATAAATCCCTGGTGCTGCTTATGGGAACGGGTGAAGATGGCTCACTTATCCTAACCAGAATATCTGAAAATGGCACAAAGCAGATATCTAGTCGTCCTCTTTTATTTTTTTTTGCTGGAAACTGACATTTGGCCCATGAGGATGGAAAAGTTCAAGTTGAACATCATGATGCTCTGGGTCAACTGCTAAAGCTTTAGCCAGCCACCAGTACTCATATCGTACATGACAATAAGCCAATCTTCACTGAATATCACAGGGGCCCATCCCAGTTACACTTCAGAAATGCATACCATTCTGCAGTCAGGTCTTTATTATGGATAAGCACGCAACACTTCATTACATATCAGGTTGAGAGGCAGATTCTTTAAACATATTCAAGTACACTACTGTATATCACAACTAGGTTTAAATCGACACATGAAACTGCAATAGCAATAAAAATGCATATTAAATGATATTATTGGTATGAATAACATTAAAATCTCGAAAATGGACACTAAAATGGCATTAGTCAACACCATCAGAGAAAGTGTCAGCACCATCAGACACAAATTTTGATGGTGTTGACAAAAAAGCGCATTTCTCCTTATATCACACAGGATTCCTGCAGGAGCCATCTTGTTCATCATCTGTTGGTCATAGTCCAGCCAATCTATGCTAGATTGCAGAAAATTGTTCTCAAATGTTGACTTTTAGTCATTTTGGAGTTGATACGCTATGGTTGTGACATGTGCATATTAGTATATAGATATGAAAAACTAAGTATTATTAAAAACTTACCAGAGCTAAAATTTTCTCATGTCACCAGGAAGACCAAAGAGGAAGGAAAGGGGTCCTTTGAGTTATAACTGCCCTAAATTATTCCTTATTTTTTCCCAATTTAAAAAAGTTTGATGGTGTTGATGAAAACTCCGGACACATTTTTAATGGACCAGATTATTCTTTTATATTTTAATGTTTGTGAAATAAATACTACTTAATTTACACATAATATTGATAAAGTTCAATTTCATATTACTTTTTGGACTTTTGAAAGCACTGTATTGTGATGAGACCTGTTTCCGGACATGGGTTTTTGTAGGTACTGGTCAAATAGTATATCATTTAGAATAAAAACAAAATATTATACAACATCAAAACACACTTTGTGGTGCTACCCTTGTCTTGTTTATGATTTTAGTTTTGAAAAATATATTACGCACATTTTAAGCTAAATACTGTGATTTATGTCACAGACATGCTTTGTCCCAGGTCTCAAGAATCACTGATAGACTAATAATGACAATGTGATGAGAACACCTGAAATAAATAAAATAAAACAACACTGAACAGGCCTAATACTAACTTTCCAAACGTCCCTGATGAATTTAAGGTGGAGTAACATTAACTTACGTCGATTCGAGCTCTTTACTGATTACTAAACAATGCTGCTATCGTCCGAAGTAAGCTAGCAAGCTAACACTCTGCTCCAACAATGGTATCTACGATCATTAAGCTATTAATTGCATTCGCCAGCTCTGAACGTCAGCAAACAACCATACAGCTGTCCTCACATTTGTGATTCATGCTAAATCCTGACCGATTTCAATGCAAGTACTACACACGACTCCACCCTTTCCAATTCAAACCTGTGAGGAACAGCTCACACACAGAACCAGACCGAAACCTTTCATGAATCATTCCATGCCACTGCTCGTAACAGGGAGCTGAAAATGAGATTTCAGGGCCTTCAGCTCCAAAAAGAGTTCAAATTGGATACTCATTGGGCAGTGAGCCCAGGAGACACATTAACTTTATTAGTAAGACAGATGAAAGAAACCCTCAGTCAGAGATTATGTTGAGCCCTCTTCGGAGCTGGGTATAAATAATTTCATGACTTTCGGAAATTAAGTTGGAGCTTAGCTCTGGTCTTGAGAAGTTGCAGCCCATATTCACCTTCATATTCTACATTATATAACCTAACATCTGCACATCTGGGTTGTGTACATAAAAAAAAGTGCCGCTGCTATTGATACAGCAACAGCTTGGCTGACAAAGAATTTGTGATTCTACTGACGCTTCTCTCTGATCAGTAGTCTGCATACGCCATCTTTTACTTTTGGCTCAACTCTCTTGGACTCTCGAATGACGTGACAGTACCTGGTACTGTCCACAGTGGGAACAAAAGGGGAGAATAACAAGTAGAGTCGAGCCAAGCTGCACCATACAGTGGAAATTAGTCCATCCAATTGGCCTATCACAGATAAACTGTACTGGCTTATAAACTGTCTGATGTCCATCCATAATTACTAAAATCCTTGTAAAGTTGACAGCTTCAGTGCATCAGCATTATTGTAGACAACACAGTTCACTGTTTAACTGGGAAATATCTTGCCTCCATAACATCTCTTCTCGTTTAATAATAACTTTTGAGCATTAATTGCTAGAAATGTGTGTATATTAGGCAATATGTGGGTACTGGAATAGTTTTACTCCGGCATCAGCCTGGTCAGGCTGTAGTGGGACTGTGACTTTATCTAGTTTGAACCATAACCAACTTTACTGAAGCTTAAGCCTGTGCAACAACAGCAAATAAAGATGTCGGTAGCTCCTTAAAATGTCTTTATATATTTGTTTTTTAACTGCTATGATATGTACTAACTATTACAGAAATATCATCAGCATGGGAGAGTAAACAGAATTTGAGACGAGCCCTGCAAACGGCATCTTTCAGCCTCACCAGCCGGATGATCCCATGGAGGAGAGGGGAGAGATAGAGGATGGGAGTCATGCTGATCCAGATTGGATTTAGGCTGCTCCTGGCTGATGTCTGTCCACAGGAAAATGAAATGAACAAATGAGATTCAGCTGGCAAAACAGGAAAACAGAGACCGTGCTTAAATCTTTACAGAGACCTGTCTCCACCGCAACATCCTGGATCAAGCTGTTGTGCTCGACAGGCGGACTGCGTTCTGGGCGCACGACAACAGCCGGATAAGGACAGGCGGACTCTGTGTTTACGTCATCGATGCTTGGTGCTCAACCACAGTGGAAATTGATGGACAGTGTTTCCCTGATGCCGACAATATTATCATCACCATCTTGTCGCTGCTGTCTACATTCAGCCCGACACAAATTCAAAAATGCACAACCATTTCATACAGTATGTTTATGAATCACTGTATATGTTCTGTGTTTGTGTGGAATTAGTTCAAACTTGAAGTTGTGTTGTATGATGACACATAAATCGCCTTGAACCTTGATTTGCCCATCTATAACCATACTTCACACATTAGCGTATGTGCCATAGCTGTAACCTTTCCCTTTTCATAACCACATAGTAAGAAAGATGTCATTGAAACCATTCCAGTATCACCAATCTCTTCTAGAGATGCAGGCTTGGTCTTAAGTGTCAGTGCCAGGTGAGTATCAGTGATCGGTGGCCTCAGACAGGAGAGCACACCACAAACCGGGGGAATCATCATTGGAATGGATGTGGATGGCAGAGTCCAGCCTGGAAGGTTGAGGCTTTGACAGTTGTGTGTTTGAGGCCTGATTGCGTGTGTGTGTGATCATTCGTGTACTCCTCAGATCAGAGGGATTAGCGTGGATGGGAAGTTACATGGCGGATTTTGATCTGATCTGTGCTCACGACCTTCTGACCTGAGGGAATGGAGGTGAAGAGCCCACTCTGGCGCTCCCGATGTTTACTCTGCCCACAACCTCATCCCTCTCTTTGTCTCACCTCTCTGTTGTCTCACCGAGAGCGCGACAGGGACAAATATCTGACTCAGCTTTTGCTTATTTCATTAGTCGTTCATAACTCCGGCTCTCTGTCCTGTGAATGAGGACGCTGATGTGATTGAATTACCCCCTCCTCCTCGCGATCCCTCTCTTTTCCCTCTCTCTCCTTTGTGTTTTGTGTACTGTTGGCACTTTCCCTCCTCCGAGCCAGGGTTCAATGCTGTTGTTGCACTTTCTCTGGTCTTGCGTAACCGTGCAGCGGTCGTGTTGCGTTGCATCCTCCATCTCCTCTTCCCCAGGCGGGATGGTCACCGTGGGAAACAGCGGCCCAGAAAACTGACCTTCATTTCAGTATTCTAGAAAGACTCCCCTCGCTGTGTGCGGAGCTCCACTCCCGAAGGAGAGCGTCATTAGGCCTGTACGACCTTTGTTGAAGTAGGATAGAGGACTGGGATCTGCTTTAGATGAAGGCTCAAACTCCTAAATGACATGAGGCACAATCTGTTTATTTCATTATTTATTGATGGGATTGTTTCGGCTTTCTGCCGGCCTCAATGTCATTCAGCACCGAGGGACACACAGGTGTTTAAAGGTACATGCTGTAGTTTTGGGGAAGATTCCAATAAGAAGATAACGATCTTCATTGACCAATTTTTGTTTTAAGCCAGTAAACTTGACCTTAAAGGACAACACAGTTTCATACTGCTTTACTTTGTTTACATGTGGCGGACCCTGCCACCTTTCTAGCTTCAAACAGTGTTCTATTTTCCTGTGAGAACAGGTTGTTTACTCAGCAATGAAAAAAATAAATAAATTATTTCCTTAATAATACCGTACATATTAAAATTCTGAGTTTGGATCTCTTCTCCAAAACTACACAGTGCCCCTTTAAACACAGGAGCTCACAGAGTGGAAAGCATGCAACGTTTTCCCATGTTTTGTCCACATGGCTATTTTCTATACATACTGACTAAAAGGAAGAAACCCTTTTCTTTCAGATTGCTAGCTGTGTAGTTTCTGATATGAAATTATTTAGGAATGTTGGCAATGCATGTTTCTTCAAACCACAGATATGCTGAAACTTTACATTTCTTTATGTTTAGGGCATTCAGCAGACACTTTTGTCCAAGGCAGCTAACAGTACTTCATACATACGTTCATGCACTGATGGCAGTGGCTGCCATACAAGGTGCCGACCAGCAACCTTGGATAACAAGACGCTGGCTCTACCCCCGAGCCACAGTTGCCCACAATTTTCTTTTTTTTCCTTTTCTTTTTCATCACAACGATTGTGGTCTGGTTATGTTCAGGCCAAAAAAAACAAAAAAAAAAACGGTTAGGGTTAGGAAACAATTTGGTTTGCGTGGTTTTGGTTTCACACACAAATGTTGTAGAAATGTTGTTACAATGCATATGACTCTTACGTATTTGAAACATACCCGTGGTTTGCAGAAACCTAAAATGCCAACCTGTATTCATTCTGGGGGTGAGGTTGGAGATTGAATTCATTGTTGATACCAGCACAGCACCAAGGTTGTTATCCCGAAGGCCTTCTCTTTAAGATTTTGATTTTTTATAGGGGAAACTGTTCCGAAGTCTTGGCATGTCTGATAAATTGCCTCAAGTGAAGACTATTGAGTCAGCCTTGTTTTTTTGTTGGAAGTTTGGAACCTGAAATCTGAAATCTGGAGGCGTGGAGCTAGAAAGAAGTGAACTTACCAGACCTCTGCCGGGAACTTTTAATGATCAGAGCAGTAAACAAGCATTGTGCTGATAATCCTGTCGACAGACACACAAACATTCGATCTTATTTGAATAGACAATCCCAAAGGGGCAGCACATAAGGAGGTTGGTGTATTGGAGGGATAATAAAAAGTGTGGGGTTATAATGGTCTTGATGTGCACCTGCACGAACATGATTGGATGTTACTCGCTGTGAATGACCCCGTCGTAGTGAAGCATAAAATCAGACAATCCAAGCATGACTCCTTCCCAGCGCCGAGCTCAGAGAAAAAAGAAACGCAATCATTTGTGGTCACATCAAAGCTACATTCTTAAAACAAATATAATCTAGTGGTTGAATCTTTTTAAAGAATGTAGCTTTGATGTGACCACAAATACTGGTGTGAATAATATGAAATCTTAATTCTGTTGGCTGTGACTCAAGATTTAATATTATTCACACCAGTAGTTTCGACTAACAGGACTATGTGGGAGAATATCACAGCAACACAGTTCATGCATGTTGAACTTCATCAAGATGAAAATGGAAAGACAACTATGAAACAAAATAAATGTTGGCAGCAGAAGGTGTTTTAAGACAGAAATGCCAAAGATGAATAATGAAGATGATGATAATTTAAATGAAACACATTTTCAAAGCACCATGCATGGACAATCACACATTTGTTAATTAGGAGAAACAGCGAGAAAACAAGATTCATTTAATGAGTACTGGAAGGATGAAGGATCGCTGCCATTTTCTTAAGTTTGTGTTGGAATCCTGTCCAAATCAAAAGTTTTCTTATTTTTTTCTGCTCTGAGTTTTGTCAGTGTCTTACTTTTATTTTGAAGTCATATGGTAGGGGGCCATGAAGGTGGTGTGGTAAGGTGGTTATGAAATGTTGCGAAGGCCCCCTGTATGGTGTAGAGGATCACAAAATATTCCACGTCGTCTTGCCGCAGTGCGCAGGGCGTGTGTGTTTGATGAGTGTAGCAAAAGCGATAAAAATTTGATCACAAAAAAAAAAAAACCTCTGAGACAGATCCCTGCAGCTCGCAGCTCTAAAAATCTTTGGGCTGTAGAAAAAAAATTTAAGAAGAATAAAATGCGGATGATTTTCAGATGAGCTCCTCGCTGTGCACCGGACTCCTGATAATACGGGATGCTTTTCACAGTGGGGGAAAGAACTGAACCGACGTGTTCAATTCAGCTTTCTACAAACTTCTACACATCACAACAACACCTCATGCTGCAGGTTTGTTCTGCATCTTAATAAAACACGAATCTCCTCCTGTGAATTACCGCCTGGCTCTTCAGGATTCACATGTCCAGTCCTGCGGGCTTCACTATGAGAGAGAACTTTTATTACTGTGCTGCTGAAGTGCCCGGGGTCTGTTTCTCACCTCCCAGCGCGATGCAACAGCAGTCAGCAATAAGCCAAACAAAACACAGCTATGGTGCTTTCAAGGACCTGCATCCAGTTTAAAGACTTGCTAGAAAACAGCTCGGGGTCATGTTAATTCCTGCCAAATATTGATATTGGAAAAGCACAGAAACAGGAAATAAACTCGGGCCAATTTAGTTTATCTATGGACAAAATTCTAAACTAAACTGCCGGGCACCAACCGACTGGTGCTGATGGATAAAAAAGAACATTAATGGTAACTGTCGGAGCATTTTCCACCGCTTCATTTGACCCAAGCTCCGTGACATGCGGAAAAAATCCATGAATGGGCCGGACATGTAACTGGATATTTGTCTTTTCAGGAAACACAATGGCAGCAGCGTCGCTTTGAACCTCACCTGCATCTCCAGCGCCGCTACGAGCTCTGCAGGGGAGCGCTGCCTCCGCACTGAGCCTCCAATAAAGAGCAGATATCCTTTCAGGAGGGATGGATGGTTGTTCACAAATGCTCATGTGGGCCTGAGTGTGATCTCCCTACCACCTGACCTGAACTTCAACCCTGACACAGGTACCAAACACCGGCCGGAACAAATATACCCAAACACCACAAAAACTCAGGCTGATTTGCAAACTTACATAGTTGTATGTCTTACTCTTTAAAGGAGCACCAAGAATTTCAAACTTAGAATTTTTAGATTTACAATATTAAGGAGGCAATAACACAAACTCAGGAATATGCATTTTTGATTTTCAAAGGTGAATAAACAAGCTGTTCTCAGAGAAAAACAAAGTCCGAGAACACTGTTTGCAGCTCAAAAGGTGGCCTGGTCCACCAAATATAAACAAAGCAAAACAGAAATTGTGTCGACCTTTATTAATTGCTTCCCTGAAACTACATAATGATCCTTTAACTCCTTTATGTTGTGTTCAGATTTTGAGAAGGTCCTGTAAGAAATCACTCACTGTTGCCTCTCCTCATGCCATCATTCACATGTTTGTTATAGAAAAGACCTTATGCCGAGGCTCACCTTCGTCCAGCTGCCCTGGTGCTGGCCATGTCTGGTGTAATTGCAGAAATAAATGAGGTCCGTGTGGTTGTGGGTGGAAGTGTATGGAAGACTGTCCAGACTGACAGCAGGGCTACCGGGACTCCACCTGAAGGTTACCTGGGAAAATAAATCTAGCGGAGCTCAAAAGATAGCCGGCAGTTCCCTTAATCATATGTATGTGACAGCTGACAGTGCTGGGTAATGAGAACAGGGACATACTGAACAAATACAAGTTTTTTCTGCCCGAAAAATAAGGAATGACTGACCTCCAAAATGTAACACATAATTCCATGACAAGCAACTAAACTCACTTTCTCAGTCAGTAACAGATGAGAAATCCTGGAGTGCTCAGGGAAAATAACATTTCAGCATCCTCAATTGACTGCTGAGTATACGCATGCAGCTTACTATGATAAAAGCTGAAACCATGTTCAAGACAGATGCAGACAAAAAACTGGCAACCCTCTATTTTTCCATCTGAAATGAGATGAACTTTCAGCTGTAGCCGGCTTATTCAGCTTATTAAAGTTGGTTGAAATGTGTCTCAGGCTGAGTTCTTTACTGGTGTCAGCTGATTTGTTTCAAACAAGTACACAATTGGAAAGGGGTTTTAACAAACTTGATGGTCAGGCTAAGCTACATACATAACATGAGAATGTACTAGTAGTGAATGAGTAACTAAGTATGAGGCGTGTCCCACGCATCCTCAGCAGCCCATGTAGAAGACACGGAAAGAAACACAAGACTCCCATTTCATTTTTAGCATGAATCTGTTTGGAGGCTTGGGGAGCAGTGGAACACATGAAGCCTAACACGATATGATAACTGCATTCTGTTGAAGTTACAGGAAAAAAACAACAACATGTAATTAGATTACAGATACATTTACTCAAAAAGCAGATTACTAACAGGATTACAACATTTTTAAAGCACGCACATCTGCACACATGACAAGAATTTGCGTTCCTCAGACAACATCACTCTGGTCTGAAGTGAAACCCATAAACGTAAATGAAATATTAGCTATCTTATTGGCATTCTTCTATTCTCCTTGTCTTTATTTGCCTGGGTTTGGTATTGAAGTAATCCAAAAGTAACGGAAATGAATCAAGTTACAATTACATTAATATTGTAATATTTGGATTAGAGTGACTACATTTTTTAACAGTTAACTGTATAAGAATACATTTTTAAAGTAACCTTGTCTCTTTGGTTGATAACCTTACTGTACACAGACTTCTTGCGTATATTTTCTAACACTATGTTTATATGACATTGAGTTTTTTGGCCACAATGAGCAGGGATATGTTCAGAGGAGAGAAGGTGAGGCCTTTCACCCCAAGAACACCAGACCTACTGTCAAACATGGTGCCGGTAGTATTATGCTGTGGGGCAGTTTTGCTGCCAGAGGATCTGCTGCTCTAAAGAAATAAAACATGATTACTAACCCTGAAAAAGGAGGACTATCTCCAAATTCTTCAGGAAAACCTAAAGTCATCAGCCAGAAGATTGGGTCTTGGCTGCAGATGGGTGTTCCTACGGGATGATGATGCCAAACACACATCAAAAGTGGTAAAGGAAAGGATCAGTAAGGCTAGAATTTAGGTTTTGGCTCGGTCTTACCAAAGTCTTGACTTGAACCCCATCGAGAACCTTTGGACTGTGCTGATGAAACAAGTCTGTGCCAGGAAGCCAACAAAATTAGTTGATCTTCATCGATTCTGTCAAGAGGAGTGGTTAAAAATTCAGCCAGAAGCTTGTGAATGGCTATCAAAGGGAACTCTGAGCGAGTTCAGACGAAAATGGCCAAGAGACACTTAACCAAGTATCAGAATTACTGTATAAATATTTTTGAGGCAGCAGATTTGGTCATATGTTCAGAATACCTATAATGAATTCATAATTGAACCAAACCTCATTAGATTGTTCGAATGCTCCACTCATTCCACTATGGAAATATGAGAGCTGTAGAAATCACTGGAACTGAAGACTGCCATGATACGCATGTTCTTTACCAGTGTACGTACACCTTTAGCCCCAACTGTACATAATAATGAACATTTTAAGATACATCACACTATAAGGTCTTCATAGTAAAGGATCAGCAGCACCAACACTATTCTGAAGTATGTTAAAATTAGATTATTCAATACTTTGCACTATGCATTCCAAAATGTATGTTAATATAGTAGATCTCCATATATAGACAATGCATTTTTTGCACAGTGGTAGTATATGCAACATGTGTAATGCAGTTACAGTCATTTTGAATATTGATTAACGTCACATTCCTCTACGTTCACGTAGGATATTTTCGCAGAAGGATAATCTTGAGTGCAGATTTGAACGTTCACTGACCAGATGATCTGTCAGGGGAAACCAGGTTTCCCCGAGCACCTGTCCGCTGTGTGGCGGTTAATCCTGCAGCAGCTGATATCACCTGTGTTCAGATGGAGGGATTATACCAGAGTTATTTCTGAGAGAGGAACGGGGACTTTTGGTAATCCCAATAAAAAAAAATAAAAAATCACGCCTGCGAGCAATTTTCTCACAACTTGTTTTAAATATGCACACGCCTCCCGTGGCGAGTCATGACTGTGTGAAACACAATACTGCTGCAAAGAAAGAAAGAAAAAAAAGATCCCAGTCGAAATGTTACAACCAGTTAAGAGGAGCGGCGCGTAAAACCGGGTGGGATGAGTCACGATGTAAAATGGCCACAGCAGTCTCTGTTTCACTGATGCGTGATCCCTCTGGGCTCTGTTTCACAGACTTAAACACTCCCGTCCAGCCAGACTGAGATGGTTACTTTTAATGCACTGAGCGACTCTCACTAATGCTTTGACTGCACACTGTAATGCTTCCACTTAATCTCCTCTGGCTGTGAGGAGAGGATGTTCTCACCTGTAAGATCAACACAGGAGGACTTAATGGCTGTGTAAGAGAGGACAGGGAGCTGTGACTGAGCTGATGATGATGAATTACTCTGCTTAATAAGCTGCTCGGCTACACAGATAGGAAAAATTGTGCGTATAAACATTAGCCTGGAGATAGATGGCATGGCTTCACTTCCAATAAAACATTTGGAGATATTTGACCTCAAGATGAGAAAATATCCCCTTGAGAAAATGGTTGTGGCTCTCAAAGTAAAGGTCAACATGCACTGTGCTAAATAAAACTGCGCATGTTGAGTTCTTCAAGCCTGCTCTCCTCCTCAGGGAGCTAGAGTCTCACAGAGAGAAGCCACCCTATAAGAGTGCTCTCCATCCCCACAACAGTCCCCGCATCATAACTTAATCATGAAATTGGCAGATGGTCCAAGGTCTTCCAGACCAAGGTGAAACCTCTGTGTTTTTCCTTTCCACTAATGAAGCTCAGAAGTGCCGTCTTTGGTGCCTAGATGAAGAGTGTCATCTTTCAGATGAAGGCGAGTGACTGTGCATAAAGCTGCAAATAGGATTGCCAGAGTGTTCATTTGCGAGCACATCGCCCATCGCCCCCCCGTCCTGATGAAAGTTTCCTGTTATAATGAGGCTTTTCGCTGTGAATGTCTTCGGCATTCTGGCTTTTGAAAGCACTCTTCTCATATTGTGGATGACAACACTTGGCTCAGTTTTTCACATTCTGGTTTCTCTGCCTATGAATTGTTAATGTGGAAGGCTACATCAAAATGAGAAGATGCACATACAGAGCTGCTTTGCCATGTAGAGTTAATGTATGGATCAGCCTGACTGGATGTTAGTGTCCTCGTCATAGAAACATGGCGAATGCCCAGGGATGCTACTGGATATTCAGCTTAATAAACACTCGTTTATCTGTGTGCACCTTACATGTTTATATATCCTCCAGTGGCGGAAAGTTATTAAACTGGGGAGACCAGGGACAGTTGTAACACAACAATTTTCAGCAATACATCAAAAACCATTTACAATGGAATAACCAATTTGTTATATTATTAGCTTCAATCTGTCAACTGCTGAAATAATGTATTTAAGTGGTTTTATGAAATATGTACAGGTTGCAAAATTGATTTTAATACAGTCTCTCCACTGTAACATGTCTAAAATATGCATAATGAATCAATCATATAGTCAAAATGGAAAATATTATTTATCAGTCATGTTATTGTGACTATTAAATTCATGTTTTTAAGTAATGTTTAAAAAAAATGTTCATACTACATGACAAAAAAAGAAGTGTAGCCGTCAAATTGTAATGCAAGAAAATGATTTAATGAGTAGAACACCTCAATAAAGTTTAAACATGAACTCAAACATTCTTAACAACAGAGATAGAGCGGATGGGGGGCTCAGGTTGGGGAGGCCTAGTCCGAGTCACAGTTGTGGCAAGTGTAAAAAATCCCTTCCATCTGTGCAGTCCTTGTGTGCCCAGCCGTTACAGGACCAGCATTGCAGCCAGACCTCCCTTGGCCTAGAGAAGCTCTCCAAGCACACAATGCAGAATTCATTTGTCAATGTCTGATTTCATCGGAAGCCCTTTCAAGCACAGGAAATGGGTCTTTCTTCCTCTTTCTGATATTTGGCATGCTGTAAGCAATCACATGTTTCCACTGACTATCTTTATATAAAAAAAAGATAATTACCTTAGAATGTGATTCAGTGACATTTTACATTTAATGTGCAATGCACTTTTAGTTTGCACATTAAAGAGAAATTATGCAGTTTGTTTTGGCTTAATTTACCTTATCTTAACAGCTTCGGAGTCATTGGAATGGTTTTATGAGTTTTTTGGGTTGAATGGTGGCCGTCTCGCTTCCCCCTAATGTCTGTTAGCAAAAAAAAACACCCATGCAACTTTGGGTGGGCGAGAAAACAGCAAAGAAATTGCCAAAATTGCATAGTTTAGCTTAATACCAATGTCCGCAACTCTATCCCTAACTTTTGCTGGTTTTTAAAGGGATAGTTCAACATTTTTGAAAATTGGCCCATTGCCATGATCCCTCTAGGCATAGCAGTAGGTTTGTTACCTTTAATTGTCGGTCCAGGCTGCAGCTACGCTACGGAGGCTAATGGAAATTCTTGGTTTCCCTCATCAAACTCAGCAAATACACAACCAAAAAACTCCAAAACGCTGTGGTGGACAAGTTGTGAAGTCGGACTTTACACTCCAGACACGGCTGCTCGGCGGAGTGATTTCAAAAGCGCACGTTTACTGCAGATACTTCCGTCAACAACACTTGTGAAGAAGCGAAGTGTGATCATGACTTTGTGATGGACAATGAGGACGGCTTTTTAACCAACCAAGACCCACACCCGTATTTATTTGAGCCAGAACACACTGAGCTGCAGGTTTTGGAACTCGGAACTACTTTCTTCAGTAAACGTTCACTGGTCGGAGCGACACGGTGTGCGCACCTCAGGCAGTGCTGTCGTTACCTGGTCTCAACTGGATTATCATCGCAGGACATATTAGAAATTTTGACAATTTGTCAGAGTGTTGTGCATCATCCAATTATGGTTTACACGTGTATTGTAAAAAAGTTGTGGTACAAGCAGATAAAATGGAGCAGCGTGACCAACATACCACCACATACCAACCACAGGCGAGGACAGGATAAAAACAATGGCTGTCAGTGCTGGACATCGATCCCAACACTCCTGTAAGAAGTGGTCGGGAAATGTTTGTGTGCTCCGACCACTTTTTACCAGAGGACTACGGGAAGCCACGCAGAGGAATGCCTGCCGTGTACTTGAGCAATACTGCCATACCATCCATCAACATTACAGAGAAAGCAGACGTGGTAAGAGACTACTACGTTTTTCCCTCACCAATCTCCCTGCTGTAGCTTTATGTTGAGTAAACACCACCAGTTCATGCCGGCTCTGAGTCTCTCCTCAGCTCCTGGCTGCTCAGCAGCCTCAGCTTCTCTTCTCGCTCTCTCTTCTTTCAAAACCTGCAGCTCTTCTTCCGTGTGTTCTGGCTCAAATAAATACGGGTGTGGGTCTTGGGATCGATGTCCAGCACTGACAGCCATTGTTTCATCCTGTCCTCATCTGTGGTCATATGTGGTGAAACTTCACACTGCTCCATTTTTTCAGCTTGTTACTGCAACGTTTTTCCAATACACGTGTAAACCATAATTGGATGATGCACAACACTCAGACAAATTTTCAAAAGTTTCTAATATGTCCCGCGATGATAATCCAGTTGAGACCAGGTAGCGACAGCACTGCCTGAGGTGCGCACACTGTGTCGCTCCGACCAGTGGTTTACTGAAGAAAGTAGTTCCGAGTTCCAAAACCTGCAGCTCTTCTTCTGTGTGTTCTGGCTCAAACAAATACGGGTGTGGGTCTTGGTTGGTTAAAAAAACGTCCTCATTGTCCATCACAAAGTCATGATCACACTTTGCTTCTTCACAAATGTTGTTGACGGAAGTATCTGCAGTAAACGTGCGCTTTTGAAATCACTCCGCCGAGCAGCCATGTCTGGAGTGTAAAGTCCGACTTAAACTCTAAAACAACTCCGTCTCGTAACGTTCCGTTACTATCTCATAGCGTGGTGAATGTGCAGGTCACAACTTGTCCACCAGTTTTTTGGCAATGGGCCCAATTTTTAAAAATGTTGAACTATCCCTTTAAAATATAAATGAAACATGGTTGGTTACACTGGGACGGTTGTAACGCCCGTCTCAGTATCACCAACCATGTTTTCATCTTATGTGAGCTAGCTTGACTGCCATTTCTATTTTTAGCTAACAAAACAGTGATTCTAATAATACTTTGAATCTTATAACAGCATCCAAAAAAGTACATCAGGCAGTAATTTTTTTACCTCAAAAACAACCTTTTGGAAGTTCAGGAAGTTCCAAATGTGGCGCCTCCTTTGCAAGAATGGAGGGAAACTGGGAAACTAAGCATGAGCACAGCGAGTGTCATCACTCTAGGTTGTTTCTGATTGGAGGAATTCAAGGTGTTACAACCATCCCCTGTTACAACTGTCCCTGATCTCCCCAATGTTTACTCAAGTAGTGCAGTTATGTACAGTTTTAAATACTTGAACTTGAACAACCTTTGCAATACCATGAAATGAAATCCAATGATGTACTTCTTACTCAATCTGTTTGAAGCTGTTGACATTAGTGACTTTAACAAATAAGATTTTAAATCCAAAATATATATCAGATCTATGTATTTCTTTGTAATAATGTACGTGTATATGTATTATGTATATTAAATATAATTATTTATATTTATTAATAAATGTACCTTGTACCTTGTATATAAATAATGTCAAAGACATATCTGCTCTGCTAAATGTCACATTGATAGCATTTCATTGCTAGCATAGCAAACTAAGGACCTTGTTTGAAGGTGCAGAATCAAAGTTGTTAATGTCCTTAAAATGTTACTATGATTGTGTAATAATAGTTATAAAAGGTCCAAAATTATGTTTTGTTTATGTCTGTGTAAGAATTTGGTTGGTTCCAGCTTCTAACCACTTGAGGGGGCGGCATACAAGAAAGGTACAAGCTCAGGTCCTTTGGGGTGCTGGGGGCACTCCTGACCTCTTTCTATGACTCTGTGGTGGCATCAGTCATTTTCTATGGAGTAGTCTGCTGGAGCAGCAGCATCTTGGCAGCAGACAGGAGGGGACTTGATAAACTTATCAAGGCCAGTTCCACCCTGGGATGCCCTCTTGACTCAGTGCAGGTGGTGGGAGAGAGCAGGATGATGGACAAGCTGCCATTGCTGCTGGAGCAGGAGTCCCACCCCCTGCAGGTCACTCTCACAGCACTGGGCAGCTCCTTCAGCAACAGACTGATACACCCCAAGTGTGTGAAGAAGAGGTATCACAGGTCCTTCCTTCTTGCTGCTTGTGCTTTACTTGAGTATTTCCTTTTTTTTGCTACTTTATACTTCTCTCCAATTCATTTTAGAGGAAAATATAGTACTTGTTACGTCTCAGTTTGCATGCTGCATCAGAGCCAAAGAAGCACATTTTAAAGTAATTAATCACCACTGCAATTGAATTAAAAACAAACAAACAAAAACACTGATTCTGATCAGAAAAATGTTGAATATTGGGATCAATAACCAGCCAGGTTGGTAAATGTTGTACTTTTGATTTATGGGTTAGGATTAGGGTACATAAGTACATTCATTGCCAGAAAATTACTCCAAGACTAGTATTTCACTGCCATTCCTATGGATGAACTTCACTGCCAACATTTACAAAAGATATTGAATATCAGTATCATTGAGTCTTTTTTATAACTAATAATTTGGCACTAATATGATAATATATCATTCCATAGTGGGTAAGTTGACTGGTTATATTTTTATATTTTATGTAGATAAGATGCAATGGAACTTTTTCTCATGGTGGTATTGTTTCAGTTCAGGACCTGAATACTTTTTCACTGCCAGCATTCCCTCAGGTAATACACGCAGAAATATTAAAAGATGAGTTCACCCAAAAAGTCCACAAAACAGTTCAGGGGCTGTTCTTAGCAGCTACGGTGAAGATCCCAGCTTTAAAAGGTTGTAAATAATGCATTTTTCAAATCAATTTCGGATCTCTTGGCTTCTGGAGACTTGGATTACACCAGACAAGCTGTCTGGAGCCGTTTTATATTTTAAAGCACGTCCCCGTCTACTTTTGTTATTTAGGAGAATGCTGTTTTGATGTGAAACTCTAGAAATGTTTTGTGGATTACAAAACTCATTTTTGGGAGAAGTGTTCCTTTAAGAGCCATCACAAACAGCAGTGAAAAAAGAGGGCATCCCTGTATAATCACACTATATGCATGTGAATATGCATTAAAACTGTAGAATGTGTCAGGCCATTCATGATAACTGAAGCACCGGCTATGAATATAAAGTCATGATGCAACACTACAGAAACCTGGAGAAAAGAGGAGAAAAACACAGTTGAAAATATTAAAGACAAACCCTCACTTTGCCCTGTCAACAGCCTTCAAAGCATCCAAAGGCAGAGCTACCTGTAGCCTATTCACACTATAAAAACTGTATACTTTACTGTTCATCTATTATTTACAATGCAGAACAGTGATGTGATGAGAAGCACTTGATACAGCTGTTACTCACTAGCGAGCTATAACACCACCAATTGAATGAGAGGATTAGGACTTGGCTAATTGCCCGGGGCTAGTTCATCGCCTCTAGTGGGGGAATGAACCATGGCTACGTAGTGGTTATATAACACACACACACACGCGCGTGTGCGAGCGAGTGCCTATGGCTACAAGCACACAAACTCATGACGTACAAAGAAATACATTTTCTGGCATTTCAGTGCAGGGCCCATGAAATCAATACAAGCTTGCCAAAGTGATCAATATCAATATTTTGAAACTAGTCCATAACTGTAGATCGTTTTCACGTTCTCAAGGAGCAGCCTTGAAAAACAAGCCCAGCCCGGTGTTTGACCTCACGCTGTTTCAAGGATGCCTAATGCAGGATCGATGTCCAATAACACCCTAACTGTCAAAGCCGGAGGAGAGCAATGAGGTGAGGCCGAGAGTGACCTTTGTGCTTGTTAGAGTGATAAATCTGCCAATACTTGGGGGGGGGGGGTAATTAACCATACAATACATGGCCAGTAATCACACCAATGCAACTTCTGAGAGATGGTTGTAATATGAAGTAATTGTGTTCTGCAGCTGTGCAAAATAAATCATAGTTCACATTATCTTTGTTCAGCTACTCCCTGCTGGAAAACACCCAACCTGGCTGTCTTACATATGAACTCACTTTTTCCCCCAAACAGCCAGTATGATTGGTACATTAAATCAATGGCTCCACTGTAAGGTTTCCAGTCTCCTACAGCTTCTGGAGGCCCTCGGCTCATCACTATGCTCCTTCCGACCTCCCTGACTCATCTCAGCGGGGCAGAGGTGAGCAGGAAGAGAAAACAGAAAAATAAAAGTTAAATTAGTAATGCGGCCCAGCCCCCGGCCCTGGCAGGAGGAGGGAGGGTTCTGTAATATTGATGAGTTGAGTGCAGGGGGAATGACTCATCTGGAGCTGGAGATGGAGAGGGAGAGCATAAAGCCTACAGTACGAGTCTTGGCTTCATTTTTTAAGCCCGAACACCCAAATCATAGCTCAGACAGAGCAGTCTCTAAACGTCTTTGGCTCGCCAAGAATCTCACCCTTCTTTATGTAACATACAACAAATATCTGTAGTTCAAAGTTTTACCAATGTGTCCAAAATGATGTAAAATGCTACATATACCAGGTGGAATGTGAAAACAATGTTACATTTTTTATAAAAGCATGAAACTTGGTACCCTTTTTGTGTATAGAAATGTAGCCATTGCAAAAACCAGCCTGTTCTCACTCCTACCACGTTAAAAATAGCAGCCTGGTCATTGGCGCTACAGTAGCATCCCCCTCTAGCGTCACTTCTTGAGCAAAAATAAGTCAGAGTCAGGGCTTGGATGAGGTGGTGGAGACCTTTAAAGAGTCATTTGTTCATAATGTATGTAACTGGAGTAAGTAGACATACACGTAGTGGCCTTACGTAGGTTACCTGAAGTGAGTTCAACACTTACATCATTTGTGTCATGAGACTGAATGTAGTTATTTAAACCCAAAGTCTAATCTTTAAAACTTAACCAAGCAGTTTTTGTATGTAAACTTAACCAAACCATGACCTTTTGAAAATGTTGCTAACAGTCCAAAATGCTAAATGAACGTAATATGTCACTTTGTGTGAACTGTTTGTCAGCAAGCTTTATTTTGGCCTTGCAAATTGAAGCCGGGGACTTCGCGTGCAAAACTGTTGCTAGAGGTGTTGGTAGAGTGTCATAGTTTGGAGCTTAAGCCCACTGACCGTGCAGCTGTATTTGCATTTGTTTACCCACATATCTCCAGAACCAAACATGATATCACAGGAAAGCCACAGAGATCCCCTCTGTTTTGATGGTAATAGATTACATTGATGCCATAAACAACGAAACAACACACACTAGCCAGATGCAGATCTTCACAACACAGAGTGGTGGAAACATTACCACTGTTGTCCTCAGGGCCGCTAAAAAATAAATGTTCGACCTTTACGTAACTGTATTATCAGGATTAATGAAAAAATAATAATAACTGATCATCAAAACATGGGGCGCACATCACCCTTTCTGTGTTATCATACTGGGTCCAGGAGATATGTGGGAAAACGCATCATTTGGTATTGGTGGAAAGTAAAAAAGTTTGCCGTGTGGCAGGTGTTTTTGTGATGGTTTCATTTCTGATAAATGTCCATAAAAAAATTGGTGAAAAAGTGAATGCATCACGGCAGAAGCTGAGTCCACAGGGAACAAGGACCAAAGGAAAGTTGAGCACAGCACCAAAGCCAAAACGCTGGTGGTGCCTGACAAGAGGACGGCACCCTTGCTCTGACATCTCTCCTGACATCACTGCATCTACTGTCAAATCTGACAAGGTGACTTCACTTAAAAAGAAATCGAGGAAAGCCATTACATCAAAATTATCATGTCAAGCAGACTAATAATTTTACGTTAAAACTTTTTAGTTCAAACAACTAAAATGTATTGGTCTACTTTACTTGGTAACTCGGAGCTAATCTGTTTCCTGACGTTTTTAAAGTAAACTTCCGAGATTCACAGTGTGTGTATAGTTCCTGTTTGTGGATAAGTGTGTATTTCAGGCCTGTGTGTGAGTTTGTGTGTGTGTGTGTGTGTTTGTTTTGTAAACAAAGTTAAAAAATGTGATTTCCCCAAGGCGATTAATAAGTACGTGTTTCTTCTTTTCAAATTTGGTATAGCTCGACGAAAAAAAGGAAAAAGCAAGTCGAATCTTCAATACCCTCAGAAGAAAACAAATTAGCTGGTGAACCCTTCTGGCAGTTGCTTACCCTCTGCAGAGATTAGGAGACTTAATGGGAAAACTGGTGACTTCGAAATCATTATATTGAAATTCTATGTCCAGCAGCTGCAGAACCAGTTTAACAACCCTCACAAGAAGGGTCAATATGTGAATGTGCATCGATGAAGACTAAGCATGTGTGGAGCCCATTCTCAGAAATAGTTTCGTGGATGTCAGAAAGGAGCACTTATAGTACTACATGACTGAACTCGTAAGTGCATCATTCACTTTGTATAACTGTGTAACTGAGCCAACAAGGCTGCTTGTGAATCATGCTGTCAATCTGCTGCTGGAACCATTTATTAAACTGTCCAAGCCCTGACTATCACACACTGAGAGTACATAACACAAATAGGTGAAAATGATCACCAATGATGTCGAGGCGTCATTGTCCTATATTTAAAATGTCGTTGTTCTGGTTCTCACTGCCACCACGACTCTCTGGATAACAGACATTATCTGCTGTGACGTAGCTGCCCCATCGAGGTCTATATTAATACTCAGACTAATGATTTCAGCTGTTACTACAGCCTCTCCTACGTGTTGGAGGAGACGGCAGACACTAAGTTTCTGGGCAAACTGCCCCAAAATATGGATAAACATTTGGATCGTGAGGATTTATTGGCAGGCGACCGCCATGTGGTCGGTGAATTAGCAGGAACACAATGGAGGCAAAAAGTAAATCACTGAAGTACCTCTCTCAACCCTGTTTCCTACTAAATGTATATTTATATACTACTTATTTGCTTCAATGATACATAATTGGTTTCTGGATAGCAGGTTGAGGTTGATGGTTGGGCACACAGAGCACAGAACACAAGAGCCCCTTTCTACCTCTTGTTACTGTCAATTAAGGCTAATTCAAAACTTTGTTACAGGGTAATTTTATTGTAATTGGTTTTTTTTTTTTATTTAAAAAAATGAAACCATGTTCGAGTCCTTTGAGCTACATCTATATAATAAAACTAAGTGTTGATGATAAGTTCAGCAATCTCACTGATCTTTACTGATATCGTTAATGCTCTATACATGGATACCAGTGACGTTCTGGCCAGTTTTAATCACCTGCTGTAGAGCCTTCTTCTCCTGGGCCGTGCACGAACTATGCTAGTTTGTGATGTTTCTGGTCAGGATGATTTCTATTAATAAAATGATAATAGTAAACTTTATTTATGTAGCACTTTTTCAAAAGACAGTTTACAAAGTGCTTTGACAAAACACAGCAGATGTAGAATAAAATAAATTAGTGTAAAACTGCAAAGGACAAATGATATAAATGTCATTTATAGCGAAATAATTAGAAACAAATAACAGAAGAAAAGAAATAATGCCAAAAATGAATAAAATAAGTAAAATGAAGAAAATGAATAAATAAAACAAATACATTTATATAACAAACTCAAAGGGTAGGAGTAAAAGTAAGAGGACGACATTGTTCCTCTGTAAAAGTTTTCCAAAATCTGGATCCGCAATTTAGCCCTCCTAAGTTTCTGTAGGAAGTAGAGCCTTTCTGTACTTTTTTAACCAGGGTGGTGATGTAGGTTCACAGTGATGGTAATTCCCAGGACCCTAAAACTGTTCACCTTCTCCACCTCAGCTCCACTGATGCAGACAGGGGAGAATGTCTCTGCATCCATTTTTGTATAATCAACAACCGAAGCTCCTTGGTTTTGTTGACTTTGAGCAGTATATTGTTCTCTGTGCACCACTCTGCAGACTCTTTATTTGCTCATGAACACATAAACTCTCATCTTTGTTTACAACACGGGCGATAACGTTTGTGTCGTCTGCATACTAGAGTTTTCTTGATGTCTGGAAATGCAGTCATGACTGTAGTGTATGAACCGGGGCCGCAGTGTTGACCGCTAACATACTCAACACTGCAGGAGTTGTGACTGCCAATCTGAACTCTCTGGGGTGTGCTTGTGAAGGAGTCCAATATCCAGTTGCTGATAGTTGCAGTCAAACCAAGAGTGTTTAGTTTTCCAATCAGCGTCATGGGTGAGATTGGGTTGAATGATGTGTTGAAGTCAATTAACTGCATTCAGATGTAGCTCTTCTTATCAAGGCTGTAGCTGTTATTCTTAAGGCTGGGGAATGCCGATTAACGCAGCTATAATCAGTCTTTTTTATTGTCAATGTAAAACAATCAGACAACGGGAAAGCAGCCAGTTGTTGATTTATCACCTGACTCTGCTGCTCACTTTGGTTTTAGGAGCCTCATAGACAGTTTCAGCTGAGCATGTGTGGCCAGTTCATAAATGAGGAGACCAGACACAAGATAATAATTATTTGTGGGTCTTTTATTCCCCGAGTGCAAACTTATAAAAGAAACAGCATTAACACTGCAATTTTGAGGATTTGAGGTAATCAGTATAAAACAAACAACATACTTTCTCTCACTGTATGTCACACTGACGGTAAACCTCAGTTAGCTTATGAACTTCAAACACTCATCTCTGTGTCCTAGACATCTGCTCTAGCTACAGGTCACGTCAGACTCGACGAGACACTAGACACTTTAGACAATTCACAATCTAGACAACAGTAGTGGCATTTTCTGCACAATTAAAATAAAACAGAAACATAACTCATAGTCACATTACAGCATATTCTTTAGTTCAAAGAAAACATACTGTAAGTTACTCTCATGAACAAAATACATGCACTCTATCTCCCCTCTAAATTCATCAGACACATAAGAAT